>OY754969.1:2322500-2623747 GCA_963576475.1 Molanna angustata
AAATAGTACCTACATACCAATAAGATAGTACAAATATTAATAAGTACCTCTATAAGTTTGATTATTTTTAGCTTTATTTTCGGCTCGGTAGGGAAAGCCTTATGTCAATAAACCCGTCATAGTGCACTTTTTCATACGAAAACTCGCTAAATATTATCACAATCGAGGTCCATCGTGCAATAAATTGTCGCCAATATTGGAATCGAATATATTGACAGTAATGAAATTCGGCATTTAATAATATGATTAATGAGCTGATCCCAACAGTCTTCATCGACGATAAGTTGGGATCAGAATGATCAAGGACATTGACATAACCCCTTAATAATCATCGCCTTCGGCTCTTACTCTTTGTCATAGGCTTGAATGCCTTCAATACCTATCGTCATTTTGTGAAAATTTCCTATCTTTGATAATGTTTTTAACCCTTGGTTAATTATTCTCATACGCTTGTTTAGGCGACTTTTATTCGGCATTAGAGTGTTGAGAAAATTTTATACTATTAAAAATAACATTAAATATTTGTTGCTAATCAGAGTATATGTGGCAAAATACAGATAATAAAAGAACCAGAAAAATGGTACATGTTTTAGCTTTTTTCACGTAAAATGAAAACGCCCCTAAATCGACATATATAATTCACTCTAAAACGTTGAAGGTTTTAGTTTTTAATCAATAGTTTATCTACTTTAGAGATTTGATATCCATGCTGGTAGACTTCTTAAGACTGCCTTGTTTCGTAGAGCCAACAAATAAGTTACAGCGCCCTTGGAGTGATCTTGTAATAATAACAATAATCATTAAATTTTAATGATTATTGTTATTATTACATAGCTATATCAAGACTCTATACTAGTGGTGTACATACAAAATTTTCCTTAAAATTCAAGTAAAGATTGATCTAATGACAACCAAGATGACATACAAAACTGAAGAAATTACTGATTAAAAAATGTAAAATTAAACTTCCCTTCTAATTCCGATATCCAAATTCTCTGTCAGCGAATTACTTATTGTGTTTATTGTGAATCTTTATTATTTTGATTTTTCTGATTAATTAAAAATATTTTTGGGATCAATGAAACGTAATAAATGTAGGTAAAATTGTTGTATTGATTGTAGATGAAAGCAAGGAAAATCACAAGGACAGGGCTTATGACTTATCATCGGCTGGCTTTAGTGATCACTTTACACAATTGCAGCATTCACCAATTAAAATGCCTTTTACAGTGAGTTTTTCAATCAAGTTACAACCATTCATACTCGGATTTAAGCTGGCCATCTATCTGGAATGGAGCACAACCCAATATAATATTATATATTGTCATTTTTATTAAAATATCGAGAATTTTCATGTCCTCAGCGACATATCGGAATATTAATATTTCAAAATTGAACCTTAAAGTTTTAAAAGTGTTTATATTATTATTTTATTTTTTATTTCAGTAAAAAATAACCTAGTAAATTTACGAGAACATAAAATACAAGATGACTGTGCCTCTCCAAACAAATAAACACCTCTTCAGGACGCGTGAAATCCACAAATGAACAATGCGACCCTGGAATGAAAGAAAAGTGTCACAGTTCGTATTGTTCAAGTATTGGGTGTAGTGGCTGAAACTCACCCCTTTCGGTGAAAAGTCTGCGTTTTGCCGGTGCACTTTCCGAACGTTTGTTTTCAAGATTATAAAGACAAGCTAGAATGGCTTTAACGAAGTATATTCTACCCCTAAAAGCGCATACGAATTCAGTTGCCTGCCGCCGGCTACTGCGAGCGGTTGTACGAGGTATGCTGGGGCGCATTTTCGCGACGGCTTTTTGACAGGACGTGCGTCGGAAAAACTTTTTACGAAACTTTCGTGTGTTCAAAACGTAACTTTCTTATAATAAGTTTAGCATTGTTTTGCGAATATACAATTGTAAATTTGTAAAATTATCAATTATTTTAAATTCAGTTCAAATTATGTAATTTGGTATACGTAGGTATAGTTGTTTTTAAAAATATTCATACTACCAAAAATTTATGTGTTATTCGTTTAGTTCTTTAAGCGTTAATCCAAAGGTTGAAAAGCAAATTATATCTTCTAATATTAATGAGGTATGTAAGATGAAATATTTTATTTACCATTTCAAAGTAAATTATTATAATTTAAGGTTCCAAAACTTTTAAGTAAGTCATCAAAAAATAAATTTATAAAAACATTTTTTAAACAATAACAGGCACAATAAATCTTACAATCTAATTTTTTTAGTAAAAAAGAATGCAATAATAGTATTTTTTAAACATAAGTTTAAAATATTAAAAAAATATCAACATCAATTAATTTTAGGTATTTAAACCATTCTGATAATGCACGGCATTAAGCGATACCGGTAAATGAGAGTCGTATTTGCTATTAAAAAAATATGTACGGAAATTATAAATAATTTTTAAACAGTTAAAAGTCAACACCAATATTTTATATTAAACAAATAAACCGTTATATATATATTTTTTTTCAAAATATAAAATACGGTAAAAAATCGACTTTTTTTAATGTTATTAAAATGATTTATATAATTTTTTTTTTAAATAACACTTATTTAATCATGAAGATATTATTTTTTAGCAAATTATTATAATATTTATTTATCAACCTTCACTATAAATACCATGTTATTCATATGAGAAATTGATAAAAACCTAAAATGAATACTGACCTTGGAAAAAAAATAGATTTCTGATTGGTTGGAAGAAATTTTCGTCTGACACTAGGTCCGCCAGTATAAAAATTATAGCAACAGTATGTTACAAATTAATAAACAAATGAAATTAGCGGCGGAATAATATTTTAAACCTGATGGCGACACTAATTTAGGTATACACTATTTCATATTAAAAAGTGAGTTGTGGCCAACGCTATTCTCATCATTACCAAGTTACTCCACAAATTTTAAAAAGGGGTCACATTGAAATATTTGACAGTAAAAAAAATGAGCGGCACTATTAACATATCCTTCAGTATCTAATGGGGTCTAAGTAAGTATTAGATATACAAATTTGAAAAGAATCGAATGAGCATTTTAGTCAGTAATCGATAAATTAGAATTAATACGCCGTACATAGTACACAACACATTCTACTGTGTGTGTGTGCAATCTCACCATGATACTTGTTGATTATCTGCTATAAAAAATAACGAATTACGAATTCATAACTCCCCCCTTAGGGTAGTGAGGGGTAAAAACAATTCACTACAACATTAAATTTTAATTTCACCTAATGTATATTTACAAATTAATATAGGTAAATAAAATTGTACCCAGTATTATTATTTATTTTTATAAAAAAATAGCATTTAGCCAAACGATTGACAGTTTTATTGTCATTTGTCAATTACTTCCAAATTTCCAGTGTTTCCAACCCAAAGAAGAAAATCTCCAAATTTATTGCTAAGAGAGTGTAAATATTTGGAAAATTTTCGAAATAAATCATTGCCCATTATAATAAATTAGTTGAAAAATAATTTATAAATATGAGTTTTTGCGATGATTGGGTAACGATGCAAAATAATTTTGATTTTGAATTGAGCTTTTTTTTAATGCAACTGTTATTATTTGTCAAATAAATTAAAACAAACGTTGTATTTGTTAAAAAATGAATGTCACAGTTATATTTGTCAAATAAATTAATGTACCCGTTATATTTGTCAAATAAATTAATGTAACCGTTATTTTTATTTTATTTCATTTTTTAGAGTACATTTGCATTAGAGTATATTTGTGAAATAAATTAATGTAACCGTTATATTTGTAAAATTAATTAATATAACCGTTATATTTGTCAAATAAATTAATTTAACCGTTATATTTGTAGAATAAATTAACGTAACCGTTATATTTGTAGAATAAATTAACGTAACCGTTATATTTGTAGAATAAATTAACGTAACCGTTATATTTGTAGAATAAATTAATGTGTTTCAACGCATTATACTATTTTTTCTCAAATTGAGTACAATAGTAAATGTTTAATATATCCATGAATCCACCATTGCATCGAGTGTCCATTAATAGCCGGTGATCGAATATACAACATTCTATGTAGATGTTGTCTTTTAAAGTGAGACGAGACTGGTGTGTGGGTGTACATGTACGTATAGTGCTTTATTTATAAGGTAATACGCACCCGAACGCCTTTCGCCGGTTACTCCACGCTGTAGGATATACCGAGGTGGTATGTATGGACATTCACTTAAAGAAATATTTATAAATATACATTTACATCTAGGATGTGAAACATACATTTCTCAAAATATTTTTTAAAAAGAATTTTTTTTGAAATATACGATAAAATTATATATTTAAAAGAAAGTTAGGAGAAGTGTTAATAAATTTAGGTGACGAAAATAACTCTACGTTCGTGAGGTGTAGTTGGAATTGATCCGAGAAATTTTAATCTACATAGAACTTTCTAATATAATATGTTAAATTTATTTTAATATTGGCATACAATCCTAAATGTAAATAATGGATGTCAATCATTTTGTCAAAAAGTGAAATAAACAATAAATAAAACATAAATGTATTATTTTAAACTTTAAATATAACGTGTTATTATATCAGCCACTGGCATTATTCCAAAATCGATTAATTGTAATTTAGAAATTTTACGACTGAACGATTTAACTGCATATATTTATATATTTTTTTAAATATCGAGTAATGCCGAAAAAATCCAACTAGATAATACGGTTTTCTATTAAAAACATTTTATATACACTATTGCCGTAAATCTCAAATTTTTATAATAATTTTTGTAAATATTACAAATTTTGAAAAATTACAATTTATTGTAAAAATTAAAATTTTGGCAGAATACACATTGTCAATATCTACAGAGACTCTCCTAAGTTGGATACTTTATCTCAATACATACCATCGAGCTGTAAACATATTGAGAGTAGGAAAAAAGGATTGACTTCCACACTATTCTATCTCACACACACACACACACACACATTATCACACTATTCTTCAACTATACATAATATTATTATAGACAGTTGAATCTCATGTGTTACATGCAACTAGGAGATATAATATCGAAAAAAATATGATTTATTAATTTTATTTTATATTATTTCTCGGGCAACTAACTATTCATTTTACACACCCAATAACAAGTTGCCACATTCTTGAGACTTACGATATTGATCGTCTTACAGATCCACACTGAAAACACAAAATGAAAACTGTGTCTCCACCGGGAATCGAACCAGTGACTATGGATCTGCAGTCAGATAGGTACTAACCAATATAATAATTTAGAATATGCAACTAAAGGTTTATCAAACAATAATATTCAGGAATAGATAAAGGTTAGTATAGGGACCTCCTCAAAAAGTAGATATTACTTTGACATATTCGTGTATTTTGATTTGATATGTGATTAAAAGATTGCACTAATTTAAATTTAAAGTAATGTGATATTGGAGCGAATATAATAGCAAAAACATAATTATTTATTTTTACAAATGATCTAACAACGTTGTAATGCCGACATAGTCATGGTTTTTTATTTAACTCACAACGTCCACAAGTTTTCCTTTGAAAGGTCTTTGGCAAAATCACAAAGTCTTGAACCTATTTTCTTCGTTGTCACACGCGACGCATTACCACCGGACAAATATTGCCTGATACAACCGGCGAAGAATGTACATAGAAGGTATATTTTGCTATAGCAAAGCTGCTGAGAGTTGAGACGAACCAAATAAAGAAAGTTAAGAAAATCCACACAGCTTAAGTATTTCTCTTATGAGGTTCTAGTCTCATTGAGGTATTACCCGACGGAAGGTTTATCAAATTATCTCAACTTGGAGCCAAATACAATTTTATGCTATTTTTATTGACAAACTTTTTAAAATCTCAATAGAGACGAAATTGGGATATTATAGAAGAACCAGGAACTCGAGGCACCTACAGGGCTTACGACCTGTCATCGTCTGGTTTACGTGATCACTTTATGTGCTTGCGCAACGTACACCAATTTTGCCTTCTTATTAAGTTCCCTTATCAATGTTTTTTTTTTAAGTTTAATATTTGAATAATGTGTAACAATTCACTTGAAAATAAGGAATTATACTATTGCCATCTGTGAAGTAACGAAGAAATCTTTTATTTTGTAACGCTATCTATTGAGGAATTAGTTTATTTGTAAACAATGAAAGCAATAAAAATATCATTTGACTTTTTGAAAAAAATCCAATTTTTGCGTAAGTACCTACATATTATATGCAATTAAAAAAAATATTCGATTTACAATTTTATGCATTACCAGAAGCAAAGTACTATCGTGTCTATAATAAGGTACAAATAAAAAGCTATCGCTTTGATATTTAGATTATGGAGGTAGTTAGATTATTTCATTTTCATTCAATGGAATCTAAGCGAACAGCATTTTTATTTACCTATTTGTTACAATTTATTTACCTATTTATTACAAATTTTACTTGAATTTTTTTTCTTTGAAACATTGTTGGAGACCATAGAAATAGGCCGGCCTCAGAAAACGTAGACCAATGATATTGCTCCCGTCGCTGGTAGTGTATGGGTATGAATACCCCAAATAAGAAATGAGTTGAAAGATCTAGAATAGGCCTACATACAAAAGTGGAGAGATGTCCAAAGTAAGAGGAAGAAGAAGAAAAATTCACTGTAAAAAAGTTCATTGTTGAACTTTTTAACTTTAAATGTGTAATGTCGTTCATTTTTTTCCATAAATTATAAATTAAAAATATTTTTTGTCGACCTTCGCAGCTAAAAACGTTTTTCTATGCAAAATTTGAATAATTTGTGGAGTGACTGTATCCCACTTGTTTATGATGATATCAGTTCTCATATTTGGGTACATGTTATATTAATTTGTACTTCAGTTTGTTTTATTTCTCTTTAATCGTACACATGTACTGTGTACTGTCTTTTTTATAAAAATATATAAAGAAATAAATACATGCAAAAGTAAACTGAAGTTTAAAAAAATCCATAAGAGAATTCTGATTTTTGTTTCATCAAATAAATATTCTCATTCTCTGTAACACTTGTTTTATATTAATGATTCTTGTTTTATATTATTTTTGTCGTAGGTACTTTTATATTTAGATCCAAGTTGTTCTTTTCCAATGTATGAATCTGTCACTTCTTGATTAAACTCTATGATTATTTAGTTAAAATAGAATTTAAAGTAGAGGCAAAGGTAAATAGATCATTGAACACACGCCTCAAAGAAAATCCCTAGTAGAACCGTAGTTAAAAGACTGGCAGGTTAATCCTAGCGTCACATTTATATGAAAATATTTATAACGTTGACCCACGGACGGGGAAATACCTTTTGGACACCAAGGCTGTGTTTCTGGAACAAAGATTAAAGTAAAAGTATAATTTAATACTTTGATTTAGTAAAATTGGTCAATACTTTTGGCTGTTTAATTGAAATGTAATGTAATCGAATATTTTTATTATTGCATATGCGCAAACATTGGATTTTTTTCCCTGTCGGTCGATGACAGGTCGTAAGCCCTGTAGGTGCCATGGTTTCCCGGTTCTCCTACAATAAATATTCCAACTTCGTCTCTATTGAGATAATTAAAAATCTGTTAAAAAATATCTTTGACTCCCGACAGGGAAAAAAATCCAATGTTTGCGCATATGCAATAATAAAAATATTCGATTACTTACACATTGGTACAAGTAGGTAAATAAGACAAAAATGACCTTATAAGTCTGGCGCAATTCAGGGGTGACTTCTATGCGAAAAATGCATTGTCACCTCAGACATAAGAATTGTAGCTTTCATTATTTACAAAAAAAAACAATTCTCTCAATAGATGGCGTTACAACAAAATAAATAAAAAATAATAAGATTGTTGTTCATGGTTTCACCCATAGATGGCTGTAGTAAAAATTCCTTATTTTCAAGCGAAAAGAATTTCAGTATTACAATATATAGAACTTTCAAAATTGAATTGATAGGGATCTCATTAAAAAGGCATAATTGGTGAACGTTGCGCAAGCGCATAAAGTGATCACGTAAACCAGCCGATGACAGGTCGTAAGCCCTGTAGGTGCCTTGATTTCCCGGTTCTCCTACAATAAATATTCCAACTTCGTCTCTATTGAGATAATTAAAAGTCTGTTAAGAAATGTAATGTGTTCAAACGAACAATTTCGAACAATTTTATAAAATCAAAGTATTTTAACTTTACTTTTACTTTTATTGTAACAGCCCAGCCTTAAAAAAGCAAAAAAAAATAAAAAAGTTATTAGAATTATATTTACATATTTATATTAATAATTATCAAAATAAACTAGTTTGAATCACAAACTTTGGGCTTTGTGAGATACTTTTAACTACACCCTTTTATTTAACTTCACCTGTCTGTCTGTACTAGAATTTTGCAATCGATTTTTAACTAATTTCTCACCCAGTTAGTGCTCTAAAACATTCCAATATTGCGTATTCCCGATGACAATGCATTTTAAAACTATTTCCAGCTTGATTCATTCGATATTTTGATTTTGTATTTAATTTTAAAAATACCGCCATACATTTTTTCAATAATATATAACTGTTTATACGTATTTTCAATGTAAAAACAATTAATATCATATTTACATATATTTCTTCATGTGTGTGAACTAAATTAAAAAATGAACTAAATAAAATTGCAGTAACGGGAAGGTTTCGATTAATTTAACTTAAAAAAATAGTACCTCCCTAATATCAACTACTATATAATTTAGTTTAATAATGTTCGTCTAGAATTGGCTCACTTTTAATGTAAAATGTTTAATTTTAAAATTGTTCATAGCTGTTTACACGCTTATAAATAAAACAAAATAAATGAAGAAAAATTTATCAATTGAGTTATTAAATGCATGCTAGTGAAAAATCAATTACAAATTAAATATGTGAAGAAAACTTTGAAAAGGGTTTCATCAGTTATTTTTTCTTAACATACGCACAGGGGCTGGTAGCGTTAGAAAAGCTTAATTTTGTTAACAAACATATTATATCAAAATTAATTGTTTACATACAAAGTTAATTGATTTTTTTTCTAATCCGTACTATATGACATAGTTCATAATAATTACATATTATCAATCTGTTACTTGAGTAAAAGAAATTCATTTTTTTTGTTGCAACATTTAGATCTATTAGTTATTTATATTGTTTCGGAAGAAAAATATAAAATAAACAAAAAATATATTGGTTTCCTTAAAACATGAATTATTCCTAGTTAGGCAGACAAAGGTAAGTAGTGGAATACAACCTTTATACCTACCGCGAAAATGGGTGAATTCATTATATATTATATACTTATTATTAGATATTATTTTTTTCTTTAATAAATTCAAGATAATTCAATATTGTTCCAATGTAATCGGTTTTTTAAAAAGATATAATTATTATATCTTAGAATCTTCAATATGATTTCTCTTTCTTCATTTTGCACAAATATAACTTTGATTACCTTGGGAAAATAAATGAATTCATCTGGGGTGAGTCTTCTTAACAAACTGCACGGTAAGTTGTGAAAAGTTCATTTACAAGAAGTGATAATAGATCCAAGTTTAGCCTTGACATCACGAATGAACAATAAATTTACCCCTTTGCCATCCGACGCCTTTATAAATACGAAAAGCAATCCGTTACGGGCATTAATTATGATAATTTGCAATTAATTGAGATTTAAGTTATACAAATAATAATATTATAATGTATAACGAGATCTTAACAAGTCTCTTGAAAGAAATGATGAGCGAATATCATAACAAAGACATGAAACAAAAAAGTATTGAAAAGTTCCAAAAAGTGTACCTATTTGTCTTAGAGATTGCAACGTCAAAAAACAATTCATTTTTATGACTGTTTTTTTTTATATTTCCTTCCTTCTGGAAAATGGGTATGAAAAAGGTAGGTCAGACACCTGGGATGGTTGCATTTACCAGTTGCATTTTCATACCTACATATATTCCATAAAGAAAGAAAATATAAAAATGATTCATCATAAAGTTGCATATCTCGGACTTAAAGACATGAAAGACTTTATACTTACATGTAGGTACGAATATAGTAATTTGAATCTTATCAAATTATGCGGTAATTGTACAAGAAAATAAGCTTTCTTTCTTCTTTAGGTGCCATGACAGGACCCCCGACATGACTTCGGCTACTACTTTAGCATGGGCATCTATGTTTTGGGACATCCTCTTCACTCTATGGACCTTGGTCCATTCCCTGACGTTGCGTAACCAAGACATTTACCTCCTACCCTCAACGCGACTATCCTCAGGTTTTCATTTTATGATGAGGCGCAATAGACAGTATTATTTATTGTTATAAAGAATAATAAATTCATTATCATAAATATTAAAATTAAGACTGCAGTAGGTAACTCAATGGTGACATAAAATAAAACACAAGTTATTGTTTCACTGTTGATTTCTCAGACACCAAGAGGTATAGATCTAAAGAAGACCATGTTCTAAGTGTAAATAATAAAGCAGTTGGTAACATATAATAATTTTGTTTTTTTCAAAGCAACCCACCCTATAAGTAGGCTGATTTGTGCCATGACACAATGAATTTGTGGTGTATAATTATAGGGAGTTCAATTTATATTACGAAAACATCTATAAATATTTATTTAATTTGAATGAATGAATTTCGATTTGTATTTGTAAAATTTAGATGAATTTAGGGAGAGAAGATGTCATATATTAACAGGCAGAGGGACACGCAGCTTGGAATAAAAGTCAAATCTTTCGTTTATTGGACACTCCATGATAACGTGATCTATAGTCTCCACCTCTCCACAATTATACAAAGTACTGTCCCATATATATGGATTTTGTGAAGGTGGTTAGCGATCATGCAGTCACCAATTCTCATTCTACATAATAATTGAAAAATTTCTTTTTGACATTTTGACAACAAGGGTTTGGAAGGAACGGTTATTTGTATCATTTTGTAAGCTGTTCCTTTCACGTATGACGTTTCCCATTCATTAGACCATTCAGCCAAAAGGCGCTTTTTAAGAATTGATCTTTATAAATAAATTAATAAATAAATTTGGATAATTTATACAGCACCGTTTTTGTGAATATCTCACCTCAAGGGCTTATATTAGAAGATTTAGTGCCAATCGTTGTATCTTCTTTTGACAATATATAACAGACTTCCAAAACGAAGGAGGTTATCTATATCGATAGGTTCAGCGATAATTTTATCATTCGAAAGAAGGTATCTTTTGATTGGTCCCATTTCAATTAGATCCATAATTATTTATATATTTTCTCAATCAATAAAATTCCGTGACTTCTGTTTGTCACAAAACATTGACCAAGAAAACTAGCAAAAGAATTCTTAACTTATGTGTACCCATTTTTAATAAAAAGATGAAATAAATATTCCATTTTTATCCATTTATTTTTTTCTACATAACTTCAAAGAACCATTTTATTTTTCGTCCAACTGAGACTGTTTAATTTCATCCTTATTTGGAAACATCACGCTAAGTCTGACTGTCACTTTTCGCAACTCGCAAAATGGTTCCACTTGTTCAAAGAATCACGTCTTCATGGTTGAAGTGACTATACATAGTCGTCTCAAACTTTCAGTTGTTATGCTTCAAAACTTGAGACACCCAACATGGCTGCTACCATCAACCTACAAAATAATACCAATGTTATTATTCAACTTAACATCTTGTTCCACTTGGAATATTTTAGAAAATTAACGCAAATATTTAACTGCCCAAATTATTTTATTAAGCCATGAAAATATTATTTTTGATAGGCTCCTAAACTTGAGTATTATTTCTTCTGACATAAAAAATATATTATTGTATGAAATGAAAACAGATTTAACTATAGTTTGAGTATAAATCATATTACATAATAAATTTCATATTGTATTAAAGTTTCCATAAATACTATGATGCTTTTAATTATTTCTTACTTCCATCACATCTAAAACTACAATTACATCTTATTTTTCTGTGCGTGTGTGTCACTGCACTCCTAAACGGCTGGACTTTTTTTTATTTTACCATTTTCTGGTGTTCCGTAAGAGCCGGGTAATCGAAAATACAAGCTAAAAAATAACATCATACGTAGGTAGTTCACTACCCATTCTGAATATTTGCATTTTTAGGCGAGGTGAGACTGATGTGTGGGTGCATGTGTCGTGTTTCCTTTTATTAGTCTTCTGATTGAATATAATATATTATTGCACCACGGGATGTTTTACTGGACATGACAGATTCATAAATTTTCTTTGATGATTTCATTACTTTGATTTGTTCTCATATCATTTTTGTATAAATCCTACCCAGAAATCCGAGCATATCTGATGAAATTGCACTAATTTTTCCTTGTTAATTTTTTCACACACATAATAATAGTCAAAAATACGTTGTTTCTTTTTTGCATTGAGTGAAATCCAAAAAAATCTATCCAAATACTTACAATATCGAAAGATTTGTGTCTAAAAGCGGTACCTCTATTCCCTGCCTTTTGAAAAAGAGATTTTTTTTTATAATTGTACTATAATATTCAAATGCCAAGAACCTACTATACTTTCAGATATATTTTCCTCCAAACTACTTATATTACCCAAATACATAGATATGAATTGGGTGTGTTAAAATTAAAAATAAAATATTAGAGTCCCCATATGGAAACTTGTTATTGGGTGCTATTAAATAAATTTATGACATAGTACCTGTTAGTTGCCCGAGAAGTACCTAACATATAAAATATTGCGGAGCGAGTGGAAGTGGAGTAGCGAATAAATATAAAACATACTTTGACTGTAAATTATTCAGAAGTTGATTTATTGTATCATACATTAATGTAGTTATTTATTTCTCTATCAAAATTACAAATAAATTTAAGACATAATATGCAATCGTTTACAAATTATGCTTTTACAATTCTTCCTAGAATTATTTAAAACAAATTAATAAAGAAATATTTGGATACCTATTGAATTTTTAATTTATTCTATAGTTAAATATTTGTATCTCATTCGTCTTTATCTTAGGAATGCATTTAAATTTGTTTTTTTAATGTTTTCTTTTATGTTACTGAAAGTGAATAGTAGCCAGGCTGTGAAAGTATACCGTTTTTATAGTAATAATAACCGGAAGAATAATTAATATATTAGTTTTTTTTAATTCTGTAGTATTCGACTTCGAATACGATTATTGTTCATTATTTTAAATAATTGAATACAACATAATATTTTTTTTATAACTTAATAATTCAGGGATCAATTAATTGTTTTGTTAATTTTATAGGTAATTGGTATATCTTAAATGCGTTTATATTGAAAATTAAAACAAACATTAAAAATATAATAATTTGACAAAAATATTTAAATCAAATAAAAATCTTATAAATAACAATTAACAAACATTTTTCCTATAAATAGTGAGATGTGATATATTTTTTACAATATGTGAATAAAATATGTAAAAAATAAATAATATGAAATGAATTCTAAAATTATGAACAGAACTACATAAGTTTATTGTTCTTATCAACATTATGAAATGAACTTGGTTGGTGAATTATGGAGCCGATTCCCGGACTAGAGCAAAGGGCTCTCGACCTAGCAGGTCCAGGGGGCCAAGAAGTAGGGCGCATGGTGGGACCCGATCCCGCCAGGCCTGGCTCACTGGGGCGCCCTAGGACGACGCAAAGCGGGGTTCCCAGGCAGCCAGCTCAGGTCGTCACCACTGGATCCAGAAACCACATCGTCTATACTGACCAGAAAGGAAGAAAGTGAGTTCCATTTTTTTTATCAAAATAATAATGTCGTGTAGGTCGTTTGATTTAATCATTTTTTTTATAAATAAAATAAAATTTCTGTCACTATTATTTTGTGATATCATAGATATTGATTATTTTGTGATATCAAAGATATTAATTATTTTGTGATTACATAGATACCTATTGATTATTTTGTGATATCATAGATATTGATTATTTTGTGATATAAAAGATATTGATTCTTTTGTGATTATATAGATATTGATTTTTTGTGATATCATAGATATTGCTTATTTTGTGATATCATAGATATTAATTATTTTGTGATTACATAGATACCTATTGATTATTTTGTGATATCATAGATATTGATTATTTTGTGATATCAAAGATATTGATTATTTTGTGATATCAAAGATATTAATTATTTTGTGATTACATAGATACCTATTGATTATTTTGTGATATCATAGATATTGATTATTTTGTGATATCAAAGATATTGATTATTTTGTGGTATCATAGATATTGATTATTTTGTGATATCAAAAATATTAATTATTTTGTTATTGCATAGATACCTATTGATTATTTTGTGATATCATAGATATTGATTATTTTGTGATATCATAGAAATTGATTATTTTGTGATATAAAAGATATTGATTCTTTTGTGATTATATAGATATTGATTTTTTGTGATATCATAGATATTGCTTATTTTGTGATATCAAAGATATTGATTAGTTTGTGATATCATAACTATTGATTAGTTTGTGATATCATAGATATTGATTATTTTGTGATATAAAAGATATTGATTATTTTGTGATAACATAGATATTGATTATTTTGATATCATAGATATAAAGGATTTGAATTAATTTTGTTAAATAAATAAGAAATTTTATAAACTTAGATTTTGTTCCATTGGCATTTAGATATGAGACTTGGGTATGCGTTTTGTATGAGACATATTCAGAATTATAAATGAAAGTTATATAATTTTTGAATGTGGTATTCTTATATAATATGTAGTCTACAAGATTACATATTATTACATATTGATGAATAACCATAATTATTTCAACATTTACCTAGTGAATGTTCGTCACACAATTTTAAAATTCAGCATGAATTCTCCTAAAATTATTATTATGAATATTTTTTAATTACTCCAAACTATGAGTCGTAAAGAAATAAATATTGTATGTGCATAAAATCAAAGTGAATGGCCGATAAGGTTTTTTTTATTTAAAGTTTGTTCTTGAAATGCAAAAAAAAATTAAGTTTCCGATAATTTATATCACGTAGGTACAAATCTTTATGACGGACGCAGTAGTTACCCTTCATGTAACTTCATAGTGCATTAGGCCGTTTTAATATATCATATTTTCAGGAACTAGAATTATCGCAGGTAGTGAATAAGTTTGTACCTACAAATAATGATGAATTTAAATTTATGTATCTTTCGTAATTATGTTCGTAATTATAAAATAATTGTGAAAATTTCGACAAAAGGGAATCCTTTCGAACGCTTTATATTAAACTGAAATAATTTTATTCCTTTTACTGAAGCATAAATTTCACAGTAATATTATTATTTAATAATTTTATATCAAGTATCCACAGTAAAGTCGATTTTGTAATTACTGTACAAGCTGTGTTGGGTTTTTCAACCCCTTCATAATATTATTACCGAATAAATATTTGGATTCGTAAATATTTTACGTAAAAACATAAAATTACAATACGCATATTATAAACGCGTTGCCGATTCAGGGTAACGAATATTTTAAAGTCTGACGAAACGAAAACGAAAACAGTTAATATAAAAAATATACTGAAACACCTGTATTTGAAGTCATGTGTTCGTTATATTCAAAATTATTATTGTAGATTGATTCGGTATAGTGATATGGTTAAAACCAATGATTTCCATTATAATATAGGTACTAGATGGAGTAATCCGTGCAATGAGTGAGTCATGGTATATCGCGAGTTTGATTTCTTGTGTGGCATATTGCAGTTTTCCATACATTTCAACACTTTCTAGATAAATATTCTCTAAATATTAATGAACACAGTGTTTTTTTTTGACAAATAAATCCGAATAATTCACATTATTCGTTATTCTCTATAGAAAAACGATGTGTTCTGCCCACGTTGTTGTTAAAAGTGCCGTGGAAAAAATCCTTACTTCGATTCATACAAAATTTGCTAACTGCGATACCTATAATATGTTAAGATTTATTTTAGGTATTTTTTTATCGTTTTGGTATAAGTTAAGTAGGTATGTGAAATAAAAAATCTGCCCTGCTAAAACACTGCTATGCAGTTTGGCAGGAAAATTTGATTTTAATTCTGTTTTTTACTAAAAAATACAATACTATTAAAAACATTGTGTTTAACATCAAAATATCAACAATATTCGATAAATTAATCAGTGTTGATAAATTCTGAGTTTTCAGTGTAGATATTTAATATCTTGGTAGGTACTGCATGTCTACGGTTGTCATCAAAATCAATGCGAAAAAGTGTTTAAAACAAATGTATTTTTATTATGTTTGTAATATTAAACGCAATTTAACAACGTTTTACTTTGACACAATTGAAAAATAACATATTTTTTAAGAATCGAAATGATTGAACTTAGCCGATAACAACTGCCAATGAGCAGAAACAAAACGAAGAAAACAATGGGATGTCTTTGCCTAAAACATGAAAAACGTGTATATTACATAAATTGGTATTATATAAATCTATGTATAAACTAAATATTCAATTAATGAATCAATCAATAATTTGATGGCTACGAATAATGTAAGCTTGGAGACCGCGAATACAACCAGAGGTGTTGAAAGACTATCAATGAGATGACATCAGCCGTCATGCTGGGCTGATGCTGAAGGCACAAGATATAGTAGCTTAGAAGGAGATGGAGGAAGCTTTCGTACAGGAGTGGACGGGATCTGGCTGAGAATAAAAATAAGTATCAATCAACAATGGCTCTCAGCCCATTTGGGCCTTGGCAATTCCAACAATCGTCGCCGTCCCCCTCTATCATGGCATGCACTCTTTCATTACGTGATGCCAATCTTTTTTTAGTCTGCTTCACTCCATTCAACCATCTTAGAGTCTTGGGTCTTCCAACGGTTCGTCTACCTCGAAGTATCGTTTGTCGAACAATTTTGTTTTAGTCTGCTTCACTCCATACAACCATCTTAGAGTCTTTGGGTCTTCCAACGGTTCGTCTACCTCGAAACATCGTTTGAAGAACAATTTTTGATATCCTTACAAATAATACTAATGCCCTATTGTCACGAACTAAATTTTATATTTGTTTAATATATGTATATATTTTTAATATATTTTTTTAGGTCTCAGCTGAATAGAGACTCCCACATACCTCGCAATTACTGTGTCTTTAATTAAACAAATTTGCATGCAGTTGATACCACTTGTACGCAAACAAATTAAAATAAGTTACACAATGATGCAATTTATTTAGCGAAATTGTTTTTTTATTGTTTTGAGTTTAGTGCTGAGTGCATGAACAGTGAGTTTTAAATCCAACGGCACGTTTTCAAAAAGTGAATTTCGTTTCGTATGAGTTAAATGCAAATGAGTGAAATTCAACACAGCGAAAAAAATTTATATAAAAAAATTTAAGATACATAAAACTTTAGACTTGTTTCGGATAACTGGCTTACTTATTTTTACTATACTATCGACGTGTTGCGTGTAGAATAATCTAATCTTATCGAATGAGTAATATATTAAACATAGGTTTTTTAATTTATTTCTTTACTTTACAAATCAATGACAAATCGTTAAAAATGACATGAATGTTATAAATTACGCACATATAATAATTTTATGATGGCGGAACACAACATAATTTTTTTATGGAAGTCAGGAGGTGAATTAGCTATTATCCAATATGCAAAAGACGTCCCTATATGAGCAAATAATAACTCACCACAATTTGTTTTGCATTATTTTCAATCAAATAACAATAAAAAGTAATAAATTTCAATCATTCGCTTTGAAACTCAATATCGAAAATAATTACTTTCTCACAAATTATCACCTACACATTGTATTTTTAAATGTAATTTCTCAAATATGTTAAGCAGTCGGTTTATTAAAATACCATAAGTATTTTCAACCTTTTTCTTGTGAATGTTCGTCACACAATTTTATATTTTAGCATTTT
The DNA here is from genome assembly GCA_963576475.1 of Molanna angustata. Taxonomy (NCBI): domain Eukaryota; kingdom Metazoa; phylum Arthropoda; class Insecta; order Trichoptera; family Molannidae; genus Molanna; species Molanna angustata. The sequence continues at coordinate 2,340,538 of OY754969.1, forward strand.
TTTTTAAATACTCTAACTATATCCCAAAAAGACATTAATCTTTTATGTGCTTAAAGAGTGCAAAAATTCAAAATTAATGACCTATAAAGTAAGGTTTCTTTTAAAATTAGGTGGCTCAGTTGGTTAGGTATCTGACTGCTGATCCAAGGGTCCCAGGTTCGATTCCCGGCGGAGACACAGTTTTTAATTGTGTTTTCAATGTGGCAACTTGTTATTGGGTGCGTTTTAAATAATTATTTTACATAGCATCTGTTAGTTGCCCTAGAAGCTACATAAAATAAAATAAAATAAAAAATTAGGGTTACCATTACTTCATTGTGTATTAGGCGGTTATAATATATCATGTTTTTAATCACTATGTAGAATTAGCGTTATATGCCCTCGTGAGTAGTAATAGTCAATAAACACACTAAATAAACAATAGAACAGTTACATTTAATCATTTCTTTAATAAATAATACCCTATTCCTCGTGTCTAAGCCTGTCATATTATATCGTATTTTTAGAAATACATAAATAAATTAACACACACACACAGTGTTGACTTCTTGTTAAAATGTAATCAAATTAGAACTAGAATTTGACATTAATTCAAAGGTCAAAAAAACACATTGCTATAAATATTTCCGTACAAACAAACACATTTTACACAACCTCGATATGTGTATTTTAAATGGGTTACATGAATACGATATACACAATTCCCAGGTATGAAGGGATTGTTTTTTGTTGCTGTAATAAACGATGTTTTAGTACGTACTTTAAAAAATCCGTGTTTGTTGGTAATACTCGTGAAAGCCATGTTTTGTGTATTGTAACCAATGTTTCCATAAGTCGTAATAATATCATGTTAAAATTATTTCTGTGTAATCATTGATTACAAGTTCAGGTTACTGGCCAACTTTTCATAGCATAATATGTTGGTGTACAATTGTACAATCATGAAATCGGTCAAATCAATTGTTTAGACAGAGAATAAATAATGATATTTTGTCAATTTAATATGCTAGTTTTAGAAGGATATACTGTAACTGCTGTTAATTTATTTAATTAGTAATCGTTCAGACGTAAAATTCGACCGTATTTCATTGGCTTTTTTTGTTTAAAAAGTCCTGATCTATGATAAATCATATCATCAAAGAGTACAAAGTTTTATTTTCAAATATTTTAAAGTGTAATTGTTTAAGTATAGTTATTTTTATAAATAGTCAACAGCTGTACAATTTTTTTTATATAAAACAATTACATATAAATTGAGCCAATTACAGACTATTATATATTAGTACTTCACATAGAACACGTACACGCATTCATAGAAAACATGTAAATATGAAAATATAAAATAACATAAGAGAAAAAAAAAAAAAAAAATATATATATATATATATATATATATATATATATATATATATATATATATATATATATATATATATATATATATATATATATATATATATATATATATATATATATATATATATATATATATATATATATATATATATATATATATATATATATATATATATATATATATATATATATATATATATATATATATATATATATATATATATCGTCATCGCCACATCGTCACTGAAGGGGTCACATAAAAATCAATGTATTGTTAGTGGGTACCTACAACGGCACTGCATTTACGACCGTGCGATGATTCATTAAATTTCACACTAATGTGCGGGTGACCTATCTCCAGCAATGGGTAGTTTACAAAATAAAATCCAATATAAATTTAGTAGTAGAAAGATATTTATCCAGTATAAAAGATATTTTGAAAATTAGTATAATATGGCGTGTGATTGTGTGTATGTGTGATTGAGTGTGTGTACATGTGTGAGTGTGAGAGGAGATTTATGTGTTATAGTAAGTTTGGGAGCCGTTAAAGGGTAATATAATACGGAAAGGATTTGTTTTTTAAAAGTATCAATATTTAAATGAAAAGGGTCAATTGAGTTAAAAAGTTGATTATAAGAATAGCAACTTCGGTTGATAAATGAATTTTTGTAAGAGTTGGTTTTACACGTGGTGATTTTGAAAAGTTCGTTCTGTCTGGTGGGTCTAGTAGGGACTCTTTAATTTATTAAGCTTGTAAGTTCGGGGCAATCAATCAAGTTATTAATGATTTTATAAAGGAACAGAGCATCGGTTAGAGTTCTTCTGTTTTCGAGACTCATTAAATTATAGGTTTGAAGAAGAGTGAGATAATCGTCAACATTTGAGAAACTGAATCTATAGTTTAATTGTCTGATGAATAATTTTTGAATTCTTTCAATTTGGTTTTTATATATTTGGTAAGAAGGGTTCCAGATAATTGACGAGGATTCGAGATGACTCCGAACAAGAGCATAGTATAATATAATGTACGTTTTATAATCTCGGAATTGCTTGGTATTTCTGAATAGAAAGCCTAGCATACGGTAAGCTTTACCGGTTATATGGTCAAAATGTCTCTCGAAGGAAAGTTTACTGTCAACATAGACCACCAAGTCTTTTACAACCGTTTTTTTTCAACGGCTATACTATCTATTGAATCCGACTGAAAATTCAAGATATCGCCAAATATCTTGAATTTTCAGTCGGAAAGGGGGGCAATTTGTACTTAAACCATCGAAACAAAAAGACACAAATTGAGCTCTGTGCAACCGAAAGCTCGTTCAAGATGTTTGTCGAAAATTATACATATCATTTTTTCATGTATATTGTTTCACAGTGATTTTCTCTGTGGCTTTTCACCCCGAAGGGTTGTTATTTGCCAAAAAGAAGTGCAATTGATTATATTTAATGTTATATGTGTGTAGATAATGAAAACTATTTCATTTAAAGCTTTATTAAGTTATTTTTTTATAAAACGTATCCTTGGAATTGGTAACCAAAAAGCAACCTCATGTTTACTGGAATAGGCGTTTTTACTCGAATCAAATCCGTATAAAAAATTGTGTAAGCGTTTTTCAATAGACATTCAAAAAATATAGTATATATTTTATTTAATTTATTTTATATAATACAACAGTAAACAAGAAAAAATATACGAAAAATCAATGATAATTTTTATATTGCCAATTACAGTATTCTAAAATGTATGAATTACAAGATGTTAACAATTTTCAAAACTTTTTAACAATTTTGAAAATAGGATGGGAACAGGGAGAGGTAGGGAGGGAAGTGTGGGGAAGCATCGACCACGTGTTTCAATGTACATATGAACAAAACTGAATTATATTAAACTTAATCAAATTGAACGGGCACAATTAAAAAGGTAAAGATGCGCACAACAAAACAGAGCACAGATTAAATATCCGACAAATTCACAATTTTTTTTAAAGATTATAAACCCGAAGCAAATATATCCAACACCGGATCACTCAAACAATTTCTGTTGTTCCCCTTACAATTTCTATTAATGTGTGAATTTTAGCATTTAGTTTGTTCTATAAGATGCAATGTAAAAGCGAGACTGGTTTCTATTTTTTCTAAGTGGTCAGTGAAAACGGAGTGAATTTGTTATTTCACAAAAGTTTTTTTTTTAATAAGGCACAGCCACCAATAGAGGCAGATTTGTTGTAGATAATGTATTTTTATTTATCATATTCTGTATTTGAATTCACAAATATTACGTGTTTGACATTGGCAGTTTGAAAATAAGTACGTTTAAGTTTAACGTGATATTGATTTTTATTCCATTTAACGTATTTTTTGTAACACATATTATTTGGAATAGGAAAAGTAAATTTTATGTAAACAGTTTGCTAAGTGAGTGTAAATGGAAGCTGTTATGTAAAATAACATTTGTTACAACGAATGTATTACCTACAGATGTAAAGGTAAGTACCCACGTGTCCCAATCATATCATTAATAACGGGATACAATCTGCCACGTGTGAAGCACGTGCCATTACTCCATTTGTAAGTTAAAAGGTAGGTTACTTTTAAGACATTATCACACACTCCTCTATATACTCGCCAGCAACGTGATCAACTTACAAACGATTTTTCACGTGCTTAAACGAAATTAAATAACATGAAAGTTAATAATGAGTTCAAATTCGACGTGAATACTACCTATTATGAAAGTTACCCATTTATTTAAATTTGATTTACAAACAATTTCATTTTTTTCATACTTAATGATTAATCTATATAGCAATTGATGTTGGATTATTAATTTAGAATTCCATTATATTTTACTCAAATCATAATTCTGTCCTGATAAGACGAATATGATATGGACGTATTAAATTGAAAAATATTATAAGATAAAACACATTTGTATCATTTGAAATACATATAATCCATTAACTTACTTAATCTTCAGATGAGTAACATTAATCTTAAATTTATTATTGCACATCGAAATCGGATATTTTTATGTTTTTTTAAAAATATTTATAACTATATTTATATAGGTAGGTACCTATTGAATTCTAAAAATGCTTAGCACCACTCCATATATAATATTATACATTTATCAAGAATATTTATTATTTTATAAATAAATACTGCTGACAGGTAGGTACTAAAATAATAAACGAACCTACGAAGAAATAAAATTTATTTATATACCAATATTTCATAAATATGAAAATTCAATAATATACTTTCAATTTAATTGCCCCAGAAATAAATTATACTTGCTTCTGTTATAAATAATAATAATAATAATAATAATAAATTTGGATAATTTATATAGCGCCGTTTTTGTGAATATCTCACCTCAAGGGCGCTGAAAAAATGATTACGTTGTATCATTTCGGCTCTGGTAAGATTTGCGAAAAAGGTGCGTTTTGAGTTTTTTTCTGAACGAAGATATATTTTCGATTTGTCTGAGGGTGTGTGGGAGCTTATTCCATGCATTTGGTCCTGCCACAGCAAATGCACGATCACCGAAATTAGTTGTGTGCACCCTGTTTATTTCAACTAATTTCCCAACCATGGATGAAGAGGCAGAACGAAGTGATGATTGTCTGTCATTTATTGAAAGCGGAATGCACAGTTCGGAGAGGTAAGTAGGAGCCATACCACGAAGTGCTTTAAAGATTATGAGACAGAGCTTATATTCAATTCTTTCGGGGACTTTAAGCCAATGTAGATTGCGAAGATGGTGAGAGATGTGAGAAAATTTGGAGGCTCCAGTGATGAGTCTGGCTGCAGCATTGAAAACTGACTGAATTTTATTAATTTCTTTCTTTAGTAAATATTACATTCAATCTGAATTTCATTGCAGCAATAGGTAAAACAAAACACTAGTGCATTTATTCTACTTTAAACAATATAATATATATAACAAAAGAACAATATTGATACTCTCTCGATAGAGTTAAAACTCTCGTGTTCGAGAGAAGAGAATTGTACTTACACATAAGAAAAATTAAACTTATAGGATCATTAATTGCCAAAAATACTGCCTCCATCCGCCTTGAAGTCATACAAGTCTACGAGTACGTTAGTGGGGATTGCGATCCGACCTGATTTCCATCTTTCCAGTTGGATCCGACCGGATTCCCATCGATCCACCCGGATCCGATCGGATTACCATCGATCCAATGGGATCCGACCGGAATCCCATCGATCCCGTCGGATCCGACCGGATTCCCATCGATACAGTCAGATCCGAACGAATTTCCATCGATCCAGTCGGATCCGACCGGATTCCCATCGATACAGTCGGATTCAACCGGATTCCCATCGATCCAGTCGGATCCGACCGGATAGTTGCTCGGGTTAGTTGGAAGAAATTGCCTTACGGCAATAAACCCGTCTTGTTCACATGTTCATAAATTATATAAATAAATAAATAGTTTATATCAAAACATTTTTCCTTTTTTGCCTTTATTTCCAAAATCTAGTGAGTGGTCACAAATGTAGTTTATAAAAAATGTTATTACTCTCCACACTATGGAATAGGGGAGAGTCATGATTTCGCAAAATTTAAGCGTATTTTTTTACATCAATTTCTCAATGGGTATCATGTAGAGAATGCACACTATGAGTTTCGTCGTGATGTGTTTGTGTGTATGGCGTATACGCCGTACGCCGTACGCCGTAGCATTTATCTTTTTTGTGTCCTCTCTACAGCCCAAACTATAAGTCTGATCGACTTCATATTAACATCATATGTGTAAAGTGCAAAGACCTAGAGCTGATTAGTTTTCCATAGACAACTTTTGATTTCTTCTCTATGAATTCATCATTTACGTTGTTTTTTTTTTGTGTCCTCTCTGCAGCCCAAACTATAAGTCCGATTGACTTCATATTGATATCACATGTGTTAAGTCCATAAACTTAGAGCTGATTAGTTTTCCATAGACAACGGTTCATTTTTTCCCAATGTTTCTTTATGATTTCATCTATTAAAACTGAAAAAATGCTCTCACGACCTGGAAATTAGAGATATTTTAATTTGGTTTCAACTATTTATACAACACCAAGAATCTTCATAAAATTGTATTCAAAGATGGTCAATGTTAAAAGAAAAATATTCAACGGTTTCAAAAATTATATTTTATTTAATGGATATTTGTATGAAACTTATGTATATGTAACAAGAGAATTTTTTTATATTTGGCAATGTTCAGTTCATTGATTTCATATTGATATAAGAATATTAATAGCTTGAACTTAGAACTGATTAGCTTTTCATAGATATCATAAAATTTCTTCATATGATATCACGTGTCAACATTGTCAAAATGCTCTAACGCTCTTTGAAACAAAATTTATCTGCTTTTTTTAAAATATTTCATACAACATAAGCAGTCTTCACTATACTGCATTAATAGTTTGTTTATCTTAACATAAACATATACTATCGGAAGAAAATTTATATTCCTGATAGTAACGTTTAGTATGAATAAAAATGTAATTAGATAAATTTCTATGTATGGAAAAGTTCAGTAATTTGATTTCATGTTATAATGTAAAAAGCTTGAACATAGAACTGATTAGCTTTCCATAAACAACAAAAAAAATCTTCATATGATATCACCTGTCAAAATTTGGAAAATGCTCTCGCGTTCTTTAGAACAAAATTTATCTGCTTTTTTTAAAATATTTCATACAACATAAGCATTCTTCACTATACTGCATTAATAGTTTGTCTATCTTAACATAAAAATATACTATCGGAAGAAAATTTATATTCCTGATAGTAACATTTAGTATGAATAAAAATGTAATTAGATAAATTTCTATGTATGGAAACGTTCAGTAATTTGATTTCATGTTATAATGTAAAGATCTTGAACATAGAACTGATTAGCTTTCCATAAATAACAAAAAAATTCTTCATATAATATCACGTGTCAAAATTTTGAAAATGCTCTCACGTTCTTTAAAACAAAATTTATCTGCTTTTTTTAAAATATTTCATACAACATCAGCATTATTCACTATACTGCATTAATAGTTTGTTTATCTTAACATAAAAATATACTATCGGAAGAAAATTTACATTCCTGATAGTAACATTTAGTATGAATAAAAATGTAAATAGATAAATTTCTATGTATGGAAAAGTTCAGTAATTTGATTTCATGTTATAATGTAAAGAGCTTGAACATAGAACTGAATAGCTTTCCATAAATAACAAAAAAAATCTTCATATGATATCACCTGTCAAAATTTGGAAAATGCTCTCGCGTTATTTAGAACAAAATTTATCTGCTTTTTTTAAAATATTTCATACAACATAAGCATTCTTCCCTATACTGCATTAATAGTTTGTCTATCTTAACATAAAAATATACTATCGGAAGAAAATTTATATTCCTGATAGTAACATTTAGTATGAATAAAAATGTAATTAGATAAATTTCTATGTATGGAAACGTTCAGTAATTTGATTTCATGTTATTATGTAAAGAGCTTGAACATAGAACTGATTAGCTTTCCATAAATAACAAAAAAATTCTTCATATAATATCACGTGTCAACATTTTGAAAATGCTCTCGCGTTCTTTAAAACAAAATTTATCTGCTTTTTTTAAAATATTTCATACAACATAAGCATTCTTCACTATACTGCATTAATAGTTTGTTTATCTTAACATAAAAATATACTATCGGAAGAAAATTTATATTCCTGATAGTAACATTTAGTATGAATAAAAATGTAATTAGATAAATTTCTATGTATGGAAAAGTTCAGTAATTTGATTTCATGTTATAATGTAAAGAGCTTGAACATAGAACTGATTAGCTTTCCATAAATAACTAAAAATTCTTCATATAATATCACGTGTCAAAATTTTGAAAATGCTCTCGCGTTCTTTAAAACAAAATTTATCTGCTTTTTTTAAAATATTTCATACAACATAAGCATTCTTCACTATACTGCATTAATAGTTTGTTTATCTTAACATAAAAATATACTACCGGAAGAAAATTTATATTCCTGATAGTAACATTTAGTATGAATAAAAATGTAATTAGATAAATTTCTATGTATGGAAAAGTTCAGTAATTTGATTTCATGTTATAATGTAAAGAGCTTGAACATAGAACTGATTAGCTTTCCATAAATAACAAAAAAAATCTTCATATGATATCACCTGTCAAAATTTGGAAAATGCTCTCGCGTTCTTTAGAACAAAATTTATCTGCTTTTTTTTAAATATTTCATTCAACATAAGCATTCTTCCCTATACTGCATTAATAGTTTGTCTATCTTAACATAAAAATATACTATCGGAAGAAAATTTATATTCCTGATAGTAACATTTAGTATGAATAAAAAAGTAATTAGATAAATTTCTATGTATGGAAACGTTCAGTAATTTGATTTCATGTTATAATGTAAAGATCTTGAACATAGAACTGATTAGCTTTCCATAAATAACAAAAAAATTCTTCATATAATATCACGTGTCAAAATTTTGAAAATGCTCTCACGTTCTTTAAAACAAAATTTATCTGCTTTTTTTAAAATATTTCATACAACATCAGTATTCTTCACTATACTGCATTAATAGTTTGTTTATCTTAACATAAAAATATACTATCGGAAGAAAATTTACATTCCTGATAGTAACATTTAGTATGAATAAAAATGTAATTAGATAAATTTCTATGTATGGAAAAGTTCAGTAATTTGATTTCATGTTATAATGTAAAGAGCTTGAACATAGAACTGAATAGCTTTCCATAAATAACAAAAAAAATCTTCATATGATATCACCTGTCAAAATTTGGAAAATGCTCTCGCATTATTTAGAACAAAATTTATCTGCTTTTTTTAAAATATTTCATACAACATAAGCATTCTTCCCTATACTGCATTAATAGTTTGTCTATCTTAACATAAAAATATACTATCGGAAGAAAATTTATATTCCTGATAGTAACATTTAGTATGAATAAAAATGTAATTAGATAAATTTCTATGTATGGAAACGTTCAGTAAATTGATTTCATGTTATTATGTAAAGAGCTTGAACATAGAACTGATTAGCTTTCCATAAATAACAAAAAAATTCTTCATATAATATCACGTGTCAAAATTTTGAAAATGCTCTCGCGTTCTTTAAAACAAAATTCATCTGCTTTTTTAAAAATATTTCATACAACATAAGCATTCTTCACTATACTGCATTAATAGTTTGTTTATCTTAACATAAAAATATACTATCGGAAGAAAATTTATATTCCTGATAGTAACATTTAGTATGAATAAAAATGTAATTAGATAAATTTCTATGTATGGAAAAGTTCAGTAATTTGATTTCATGTTATAATGTAAAGAGCTGGAACATAGAACTGATTAGCTTTCCATAAATAACTAAAAATTCTTCATATAATATCACGTGTCAAAATTTTGAAAATGCTCTCGCGTTCTTTAAAACAAAATTTATCTGCTTTTTTTAAAATATTTCATACAACATAAGCATTCTTCACTATACTGCATTAATAGTTTGTTTATCTTAACATAAAAATATACTACCGGAAGAAAATTTATATTCCTGATAGTAACATTTAGTATGAATAAAAATGTAATTAGATAAATTTCTATGTATGGAAAAGTTCAGTAATTTGATTTCATGTTATAATGTAAAGAGCTTGAACATAGAACTGATTAGCTTTCCATAAATAACAAAAAAAATCTTCATATGATATCACCTGTCAAAATTTGGAAAATGCTCTCGCGTTCTTTAGAACAAAATTTATCTGCTTTTTTTAAAATATTTCATTCAACATAAGCATTCTTCCCTATACTGCATTAATAGTTTGTCTATCTTAACATAAAAATATACTATCGGAAGAAAATTTATATTCCTGATAGTAACATTTAGTATGAATAAAAATGTAATTAGATAAATTTCTATGTATGGAAACGTTCAGTAATTTGATTTCATGTTATAATGTAAAGAGCTTGAACATAGAACTGATTAGCTTTCCATAAATAACAAAAAAATTCTTCATATAATATCACGTGTCAAAATTTTGAAAATGCTCTCACGTTCTTTAAAACAAAATTTATCTGCTTTTTTTAAAATATTTCATACAACATCAGCATTCTTCACTATACTGCATTAATAGTTTGTTTATCTTAACATAAAAATATACTATCGGAAGAAAATTTACATTCCTGATAGTAACATTAAGTATGAATAAAAATGTAATTAGATAAATTTCTATGTATGGAAAAGTTCAGTAATTTGATTTCATGTTATAATGTAAAGAGCTTGAACATAGAACTGAATAGCTTTCCATAAATAACAAAAAAAATCTTCATATGATATCACCTGTCAAAATTTGGAAAATGCTCTCGCGTTCTTTAGAACAAAATTTATCTGCTTTTTTTAAAATATTTCATACAACATTAGCATTCTTCCCTATACTGCATTAATAGTTTGTCTATCTTAACATAAAAATGTACTATCGGAAGAAAATTTATATTCCTGATAGTAACATTTAGTATGAATAAAAATGTAATTAGATAAATTTCTATGTATGGAAACGTTCAGTAATTTGATTTCATGTTATAATGTAAAGAGCTTGAAAATAGAACTGATTAGCTTTCCATAAATAACAAAAAAATTCTTCATATGATATCACCTGTCAAAATTTGGAAAATGCTCTTGCGTTCTTTAAAACAAAATTTATCTGCTTTTTTTAAAATATTTCATACATCATAAGCATTCTACACCATACTGCATTAAAAGTTTGTCTATCTTATCATAAAAATATACTATCGGAAGAAAAATTATATACTAGAAAAATCAGTTTATTATTATTACTCTCCACACTATGGAATAGGGGAGAGTCATGATTTCGCAAAATTTAAGCGTATTTTTTTACATCAATTTCTCAATGGGTATCATGTAGAGAATGCACACTATGAGTTTCGTCGTGATGTGTTTGTGTGTATGGCGTATACGCTGTACGCCGTACGCCGTAGCATTTATCTTTTTTGTGTCCTCTCTACAGCCCAAACTATAAGTCTGATCGACTTCATATTAACATCATATGTGTAAAGTGCAAATACCTAGAGCTGATTAGTTTTCCATAGACAACTTTTGATTTCTTCTCTATGAATTCATCATTTACGTTGTTTTTTTTTTGTGTCCTCTCTGCAGCCCAAACTATAAGTCCGATTGACTTCATATTGATATCACACGTGTTAAGTCCATAAACTTAGAGCTGATTAGTTTTCCATAGACAACGGTTCATTTTTTCCCAATGTTTCTTTATGATTTCATCTATTAAAACAGAAAAAATGCTCTCACGACCTGGAAATTAGAGATATTTTAATTTGGTTTCAACTATTTATACAACACCAAGAATCTTCATAAAATTGTATTCAAAGTTGGTCAATGTTAAAAGAAAAATATTAAACGGTTTCAAAAATTATATTTTATTTAATGGATATTTGTATGAAACTTATATGTAACAAGAGAATTTTTTTATATTTGGCAATGTTCAGTTCATCGATTTCATATTGATATAAGAATATTAATAGCTTGAACTTAGAACTGATTAGCTTTTCATAGATATCATAAAATTTCTTCATATGATATCACGTGTCAACATTGTCAAAATGCTCTAACGCTCTTTGAAACAAAATTTATCAGCTATTTTTAAAATATTTCATACAACATAAGCAGTCTTCACTATACTGCATTAATAGTTTGTCTATCTTAACATAAAAATATACTATCGGAAGAAAATTTATATTCCTGATAGTAACATTTAGTATGAATAAAAATGTAATTAGATAAATTTCTATGTATGGAAACGTTCAGTAATTTGATTTCATGTTATAATGTAAAGAGCTTGAACATAGAACTGATTAGCTTTCCATAAATAACAAAAAAAATCTTCATATGATATCACCTGTCAAAATTTGGAAAATGCTCTCGCGTTCTTTAGAACAAAATTTATCTGCTTTTTTAAAAATATTTCATACAACATAAGCATTCTTCACTATACTGCATTAATAGTTTGTTTATCTTAACATAAAAATATACTATCGGAAGAAAATTTATATTCCTGATAGTAACATTTAGTATGAATAAAAATGTAATTAGATAAATTTCTATGTATGGAAAAGTTCAGTAATTTGATTTCATGTTATAATGTAAAGAGCTTGAACATAGAACTGATTAGCTTTCCATAAATAACAAAAAAAATCTTCATTTGATATCACCTGTCAAAATTTGGAAAATGCTCTCGCGTTCTTTAGAACAAAATTTATCTGCTTTTTTTAAAATATTTCATACAACATAAGCATTCTTCCCTATACTGCATTAATAGTTTGTCTATCTTAACATAAAAATATACTATCGGAAGAAAATTTATATTCCTGATAGTAACATTTAGTATGAATAAAAATGTAATTAGATAAATTTCTATGTATGGAAAAGTTCAGTAATTTGATTTCATGTTATAATGTAAAGAGCTTGAACATAGAACTGATTAGCTTTCCATAAATAACAAAAAAATTCTTCATATGATATCACCTGTCAAAATTTGGAAAATACTCTTGCGTTCTTTAAAACAAAATTTATCTGCTTTTTTAAAAATATTTCATACAACATAAGCATTCTTCACTATACTGCATTAATAGTTTGTCTATCTTAACATAAAAATATACTATCGGAAGAAAATTTATATTCCTGATAGTAACATTTAGTATGAATAAAAATGTAATTAGATAAATTTCTATGTATGGAAAAGTTCAGTAATTTGATTTCATGTTATAATGTAAAGAGCTTGAACATAGAACTGATTAGCTTTCCATAAATAACAAAAAATTTCTTCATATGATATCACGTGTCAAAATTTTGAAAATGCTCTCGCGTTCTTTAAAACAAAATTTATCTGCTTTTTTTATAATATTTCATACAACATAAGCATTCTTCACTATTCGGCATTAATAGTTTGTCTATCTTTACATGAAAATATACCATCGTTAGAAAATTTATATTCCTGGTAGTAAAATTTAGAATGAATAAAATATTTCATTGTCAATATTTGTGGTGTGGAGAGTTTAGTGTTGGCCACAACCCACTCGTTTTTTTTATAAAATCAACATTATTTACACTGTAATAATTATGTCAGTTAACAATTGTTTAATCAATGGCACAATGATAACAATGACGAGTTTTTTCTATACCTACATACTTTTAAGTAAGACAAAAATAAAATATCACTTTAAGTTTGAAAAATGGATAGTATAAAAACAAATGACTAGTGTTGATTATATCATCTGCCAATCGACTTCATACAGAGTTTCAAATTTAAGCAACGAACGAAAAAGTAATTTTTCTTCTATAAATAACCGTTTTTAATTTAACTAACCGTATCCGATAATCGGATCCGACCATTTAGTGACGAATCTGCGGGTCTGTTCCGGTTCTTATATCGCGGCAATATACACAAGTTTTTACGCTACATGTGTTTTCTGGTAGACGTCTGATGATGGCGGATCCGCCGGATTATCGGATCAGGTGTTCCGGATTGCAACGACCATGACTATTTGTCCCGCGATAGTATAATAAATAATACTATATGTTTTCCATTTTGAATTGATAATGAGATGCTTGCAACACACAAAGACATATGACATCTACAGAGGGTTGAGGTATTATTAGACTCATTGATAAGTAAGTAGTTACAAAATGCAGTAAATCAGTATTTTTTTACTTAAGTAATTATATCACAAAGTTACAAATTTCTCATAACACAAAGATACGATTTTTTTTATTTTATTTTTCGTTATTTATTGATAATAATATGGCACTTTAGAACAAAATTATTCTACGATTTATTTATTAAATGCTTATTTATTAAACGCTGAAATGTCTAATTGTTTTCAAATAATGTCATAAAAAGTCAGGATTAAGAGTTTCAGTGCTAATCTATGTATATAATAATTTGCGAAACAAAAAAATCGGACCCATTTGAAGCAAACTGAGCGCACAGAGTGTTCAGACATTTGACATAGTTAAATTTTATACGGAGAAGGAGTTTAGAAAGCTCTAATTTATGCACATGTGTTACAAATACATTAAATTAAATACTTCACTTCACTTCACTTGAAACCATTTTTAAAATACAAAATCTACTGTAAAACATGTACAACTTATACAATTACACACCCTTTGAAATCAGTGAAAAGAAAACTTTGTACACCTTGATTAATAAACGATGTTTTTTTTATTTAACAAACATGTACGCCCTTAATGGAGCATTCACATTAAACATATTGATAGATTAGTTTAAATAATAACAATTCTGACACAACAATAAGTGAAATAATTGAAAAAGTAAATAGAAAGGAGTAGTTAAAGTAATAAAATACCTTTTAATTAAAAAGAAAATCGAGTTGAAATAAGTAAGCAATTAAATGGACGTAAAAAAGAAGAAAAAGAAGAGAAAAAATAAGCATTTCTATTTTATGTATACAACAAATAAACTAAACAAAACAAAAAATAATCATTTGCGTTTGAAAACCATCTTTAGTGTGTATTTATTAATATATCAACCTACTGGTTTCCAAAGCGGTAATCTATATATAGGTGAATTGATAATGAAGTTGTAACGTAGATTCTCAAAATGAAATGTTGCTTTTATGTAGACGTGAAACATACCTTGATATTTATCTGAATTTTTATCATTTTCAGCTCAGGGGAGAACCGTTGATTATTTTGAAATATACAAATTAAATAGCAAATCGTTCTCGTCCAGTGACGTATCAAACTTAAAATTTTAACCAATTAACAAGTGTGTCTAATAATATGAGAAACCTTTGTACGTATATACATGTGTCTATAATATGCAGTGTTGATGAAATGAGCAACGAGTCTTTCAAGGTATGTATGTATGTATGTATGTATGGTGAAGTTGTATTCATGATTACTCTTTGCTGCTCACCCCTTTCATTAAACACGAGACTTTACCAAACTGTTACCACCACTCCACTACCAACTGCACGGTGATAATATTATTCGTACATAACAAACTGCATCATCTTCTCATTTCATTTCCTTTACTTTACTTTCGGGTAATACATGTGTCGTGTCGTCTCTATTCACTAACTTCACTTTACTACCATTCATGAGTGTTCATTTGGAATATTTCATACAGTTCCTACTTATGCACAGTTTGTCTTTAGCAGAGTTATATAAATGTTTTAACGCTGATATTGTGTAAAAGTGAATTTGCTTAAATATTTCACACTATTGATATTTACGGATTACTTTGAGACATATTTTGAGTAAAATTGTTTTAACAATGAATGATTGAATACTCTGTTCTAAAATTTGCTGTTCTTCCCTCATCACCACCCGTTATGCTTATAGGGACTAATAAATGTCTGAATAATATCTGAAAATATCTGAAAGTATACACCAAGAACAAATATTAGAATAGACCAGAGAACTATAAACCCTTGCAGATATTGCACTAAAAGTGTCAGAGAGCTAATTAAAAGAAAACAGCAGGCTCGCTATTATATCCTGAATGTGAAGATAAGAGTGCA
Organism: Molanna angustata; assembly: GCA_963576475.1. Lineage (NCBI taxonomy): Eukaryota > Metazoa > Arthropoda > Insecta > Trichoptera > Molannidae > Molanna > Molanna angustata. Next base: position 2,356,535 of record OY754969.1, read on the forward strand.
AAGTATTTTTGAAAAAAGTCTTCAAGGCCCGAACGTCCAATGGTTCGAAAGGAATTCTTTCGAACATATTTGAAAATGTGAAAAACAGCCTACTTTCAAACGATCTGCTCCTCATTATTAACTATAGAACTTTTAAAAAATTGTATTGATAAGGGAACTCAATAAGAAGGCATGATTTGTGAACGTTGCGCAAGCGCATAAAGTGATCACGTAAACCATCCACTGACAGGTTGCATGCCCTGTAGGTGCCTTTAGTTCCTGGTTCTTCTATAATATTCCAACTTCGTCTCTATTGAGATATTAAAAATTTGTCTACAAACAAAAATAAAATCTTTATAATTTGTCCCAAACGACTTTTTTTTTACTTTGAAGATCTTTTGAAATGAAATATTGTGCCATGTCAATTTATCGAAAGAAAAATAACGTCAAAGCAATGAAATTACCTTGTAAGTTAACTCTTTAAAAATTACTGTTCATGTTTTTATTAAGAAAATTACACAGCGGCGCTGTGTAATGTTCATTTTGCGACAGAACAACCAATTTCTTTCTCGCTGGCTCTTAACATAAATCAGCGAAATACATCGGCATTTTTTTTTTCGAGACGCGAGTGTATATTTTAATATCAAATTTGGTAGGGGGGTTCAAATTGAAAAACGAGTATTTCATGATACCAAATAATCTGGATAAAAATATATGAAAAACGTTGCCGACAGTAGCCTAGGCGGTCTTGAAATAAATTGAAAATCATATTAGCTGTTAAACTTATCCGCTTTTGCACTGTTGATAAAGGACAATTTTTGGTGAAAGTAAAACACTTGTGATTTCTTCCACCAAAGCTAAATAACTCATTGTTTCTTTGATGGAAAACACCATTGGTACCTAGTTTGAATTTAACCAATATTTAAAGGAAATACAAACTCATACCGATCTATTGATGACTACCATCAACACCCTGACTGATACCGGTTAGTGCATTTGATAAATAGAAAGTGAAACTAAAACTTTTATTAATAATAGAACACAACGTAGTACAAACTGACCTATGTAGAAAATGCCACCAAAAGTCAGAAACATGGCATGGCATACAGGGGCATGCGTCACTCTCACACAAAATGACTATGCACACAGACATAATCAAATCGCAAACATCATCCATCAAGAATTAGCTATTGCACACAAACTAATAAATAAAAATGACAAAATGCCTTATTATAAATACACACCCACACCAGTTCTTGAAAACTCCACTCACAAACTATACTTTGACAGATCCATTCTAAATGATAGAACCATACATAACAATAGACCAGATATTTCACTTGTAGATAAACAAAATAAACATACAATATTAATTGACATCGCCGTACCAAATACACACAACATCGAAACAACTGCAAAAGAAAAAAATAGAAAATACACACTGCCTTGCATGACGAAATCAAGCGAATCTGGGACATGCAATTTGTGATAATAGTACCAATAGTAATTTCTACTACAGGAATTATTCCATTAAACTTATTCAGCAGTTTAGAAACCATCCAATAACCTAAATACATATACGTCACCATGCAAAAAGCAGACACATGCAGACTGGTGAGGAAATTCCTCCAAATCGACGACACTACTGACCTTACTAACACATAAATACTACACATGGCACCAACACACAAAACACGATATTTTATACACTCAGTAAGGATAGCACTTGGCAGCATTGCTCGTGCTACCCCAAATCCCACCAGGTGATAAACCTGAGAAGGTATTAAAGAGCCGGAAATAATAATAGAATCTAAATAAATAATATAAAGTCGGGTTAGTTACACCATTTATAACTCATTAAGGGATGGACCAATAATTGTAATGATTTCTTATTTGTTGGATACATCTCCGCCCCGAAAAGCAGAATTACTATTAAAATATCGGAAAAATTTACGTAAAAATAAACAGAAATTTAATTTATAAATAAATTTAAAAATACCGTATTGCGAGCCTGAAAGTGTAATTGAATTATGATTTTCTTTATAGGTATATATTATTTTTTAAATATCCAAATATAGGTACTATTGAATTTAATAAATATTTTGTATTTATTTTATTACATTAATGAAATCCTAAATTATCTTTGACTAAAAATTAACATTGACTAGTTAGGCGATACTAACTTCGCCGTGTCAGCTAGTCATATAATAATAACCGACATTCATTCATTATTTTTTCTCATTTTTTGATAAACCCTTGGAGTTATTTTGGACAGAAAATAAATTCGGTCGTTAAAATGTATTTGAAATCAACATGATGTGCCTATGTTTCTTAACCCTTCACTAATTGCTTCGTTTCTGATGAGACAAAATGATCATATTATTGGTTTGTGGCTATAACCGCTATACGTATAATGTACATAGGTGTGCTAATCAAACACACAGTCAGTTTAGCCCTATTAGTCTGATGTGTATTGGTGCAGCATCACACAATATCTTAGGTAACCACATCATCAGACTAATTTCCTTCTTAATATCCCACAACCGTATGTATGCAACATTACCCTTCATAGTATATATAGCGTTAAGTTATCCTTTAGAAACAACATATTATTTATTTATCAATTTAACAAATTTATTATACATATTATACAAATATATTATTTTAGTTACAGAAACATACATAAAAACATATACATATTATACATACATACATAAATAAAATTATAAACCAAAATATCGCTTATGCTTTATATTTTATTTTATTTTATTGTATTTCATTTTTAGAGTACAGACAGTCATAACTACAATGAATAAACACAAATGAGTTACCAGCATATGGACCAGTGAAGACTCTCAATATTACCAATTTTCAATTAAAGTCAAAATTAAATTAAAAAAAAAAACAATAATTCGATTTATAAACAAAAAATTAAATCAATAAATGAATCAATTAATTAATAAAAAGAGAGAAATAATAAATAAATAAATAAAATAAAAAATCAATAAATATATAAATAAATATACAAATAAATAATAACAAGCATAAACAATGGAACAATTACTTGTGTCACACGTCACTTTTATTTAGTAGTTAAGAATCAGATGATTCAAGTACTTCTCGTACACCTCTCCTAAACTGTCCCTTATTCAATAAAAATATGTCCAGGTCACCGAATAACATATTAAACAGCGAACAACTGCGCTGCATAAACGAATTACGAGCATAGCTGTTAGTGGTGCAGTGGGGCAACCTGAACAAGTGATTAATGCGAGTGACGCGCTGCGGACAGTTGAAGGGTACCTGCTCGAGCAAATTCGCAGAAAACATCTCCATTTACGATCTTAAACAAATAAACCATATCAGTCTCCGTTCTTCTATTCACAAGTGTGGTAATTCCAAAGTGTCGTGCAGCAAGTTTATAAGTTTCAAAATTTTGGCTCGTCAGAAAGTCCAGATATGTAATACAAAACAACTCATTTGGGAATAAAATGTTTCAATTGCCTCCCAAATGAATTAAAGCAGATAAAGGAATATAAAAAGTTTTAACAAAAAATAAAATTGCATCTAACATTCTAAATTGGTTGTTTTCGATTTGTTGTTGATATGTTTCAATTGCATGTATTTACTTAATTGCATGTATTTCATGCATGAATATGTGTTTGATATATTTCAAGTGTCTGTACCTATTCCTTATTTATTATAAAAAATCAAACGTGGAGGCTTCAACTTTGTGGAAATTCATATTTAATCAATTATTTAAATTAAACACAAACTATACTTTGTATGTTTCCACTTGTTTATTTTACTTGTTCACTACATGTTTCGGGAACGTCTGTTCCCTTCCTCAGTTTACATCTACCTGAGGAAGGGAACGGACGTTCCCGAAACATGTAGTGAACAAGTAAAATAAACAAGTGGAAACATACAAAGTATAATTTGTGTCATATTTTTTTTTTTCATTTTTTTAATGTTTGTTTAATTTATAAATAATTTTGATATGGTAAAATAAAACAAATGTTTTCAGTTCTACTAATTTAATGACACTGACTTGTTTCGGTCATCCAGTGACCATTTTCAAAGTGAAAGCACTTTGAAAATGGTCACTGGATGACCGAAACTAGTCAGTGTCATTAAATTAGTAGAATTGAAAACTTTAGTTTTATTTTACCATATTAAATTTATTTATAATCTGAAATGGAGTTTTACCAAGAATCGTCCGTAGAAAAGTAAAAAAAAGTTTGTTTATGTGTGACTTTGATTTTTATTAGATACTTTATGCATAACTTTGATTTGATTGCTTTAAATTAGATATTCTTTATTTGTCAGTGTAAGTGATTGTAAAATGCCCGTGAACCAATTTCATAAAAAAATCATACATAAACCAATTACAACAAATTAAATTATTCGCAAATCCTGGACATTTTTCATGATAACTTTGATAAATTTAACAGTCCCGGTTGGGGCTGTTGTTGGTGTGATCTATTGGGGCGAAATTGAAAACCTTCGAGGTTATTCCTATCCCTCTATTCCCTCTCCCTTCCTGTTCTATAGAGGTTTGTACGCCAAATTCTTAATGAATAAGTATTTTTTTTTTTTATATTTTGTATCGTAAAAATCACTCGTATTATATTTATTTATTTATTTGTATCTACGGCCAGAAGCCTTATTTTGATTGTATAATATATACAATCAAAATAATAATATAATTATTTTGATCGCTATTATTTTGATTGTATAAAAGCATTAGGGAACTAAACTGGTTTGGTACATATCGACCGCTTACCACCAATACCTCTTAACTCAAATTTCAATTAAATTTGTACCTTCAACTTCTATCCTACACAGAAGTGTTAATTAACACCAAAAACGAATATAGAGTTATAAATTGTAAAAAACATATTTTTAAAGCAATGTTCATAGTAGTTAGAGGTCTTTCTTGGAAATAAAATTATAAAACAGTGTTTTCAGAATGTTCTGTAAAATTTTGCATATTTAAGATAGGAGGTATTGGCGGTAGGCGGTCTATAAATTGTTTTTTTTTGTTTTCCCAAAAGCTGCATATAACTGTCTGTTCCCAGAATTAAATAAAATAAATTTATAACAGGTCTATGTTTTCTTTTTTGCTACGTTGCGATCATTCATAACTGGTCTAAGTGCTTCTTCTTTGATATGTTGTGACCATTCATAACTGGTCTAAGTGCTTCTTCTTTGATATGTTGTGACCATTCATAACTGGTCTAAGTGATTCTTCTTTGATATGTTGTGACCATTCATAACTGGTCTAAGTGCTTCTTCTTTGATATGTTGTGACCATTCATAACTGGTCTAAGTGGTTCTTCTTTGATATGTTGTGATCATTCATAATTGGTCTATGTGCTTCTTCTTTGATATGTTGTGACCAATCATAACTGGTCTAAGTGCTTCTTCTTTGATATGTTGTGACCAATCATAACTGGTCTAAGCGGTTTTTCTTTCGATAACCTTATCAGGCCGTCTTTATTCTTATGTAAACGCTCAAAATGCTTCATAGAATGTTATGTCATATATTTATTATACCTATAAACCATCTTTATGACTATTTAAAAAACAATAATTGAGGTATGAAAGCCCTCAACAATTGAGAGTAGGTACCTAATATATCTATCGATGGGATGTATATTCTGTTCGTCTCTTCAATGTTGTATACGTAGAAGTAACCCCAGACCTTGGGGGATCATTGAAACTTTGAGGAAGAGTAATAAAATGTGGGGATACTTTCAATCGACCGAAAAAAATCACCCCAGGAATCTAAAGGGATTTTCTCTAGATGCTGGGAGATACTTTCGGACACACAATCAACTTATCTACGGAAGATTAACAAATATAAGTGAATTGGAAGTACAATGCCCCATATAATACATATCATCACAAAATGTTTTCAAGAATAAATAGAAAGTCAATAATAAAATATAAGCCATGATAGGTATATATTTTGATAAGTCCAATTTAACATAGTATAAAAGGACCAATACCTACAATATCCTCATGAGTACATAAATGAATCATATTCCGGCTAGGGATTGGAATCCGGAATCCGGCATCAACGGACGTCTACCGGATCCATTAACAATTGGCTGGTTCCGACAATCGGCGAGGCAAGTCTGGTCCAACCGGCGAAATAAAAACCCTCACGACTACCGATATCATGGATATAATTATCATATATGGAGTTCTATGACATCTATAGATATTTTAGATCTCCATATGGGTAATCGTGAGGGTTTTGATTTCTGATTTACAGAAGCAAAAAAGAACTTATTCGGTCGTTGGTTAAATTTAAAACTCTGTTTGAAGTTGATTGGCAAATGATACAATCAACACTAGGCATTTGTTTTTTTACGATCCATTTTTCAAATCCTAAAATTATATTTTATTGTTGTTTTACTTAATTTAGGTATATAAAAATGAGTGGATTGTGGCCAACGCTAAACTTCTCACTAACAAGTCACTCCGCAAAGTAATCATCCTTTTTTTGTATTATTTTTTTATATATATATATTTTTTTTTGTCGGCCTTTGTGGCTCAGTTGGTTGGGTATCTGACTGCTGATCCAAAGGTCCCGGGTTCGATTCTCGGTGGAGACACAGTTTTCAATTGTGTTTTCAGTCTGGATCTGTGAGACGATTAATATCGTAAGTCTCCAGAATGTGGCAACTTGTTATTGGGTGCGTGTTAAATTAATATTTGACATAGTACCTGTTAGTTGCCCGAAAAGCAACTAAATAAATAAATATTCTTAACTTATCAAATTTTATACTGATTGTTTTCCGAATAAATAAAGAAAAAAATAATAGGTAGAAATGGCCAGGGCGAAGAAGTAGAAGGTACGAATTGTAATTAAAAAATATCCATTTGGTGGCAAAAACTACTATGAAAATTAAAAACGCTCAAATTGTCGGTAGGCATGTAGGTATTACAAGCAAACATGAGTCCATTTTATTTATATGTTAATATTCTACCGTGTTGCTTTTTATGTTTTTCTCCGACATTTTGTTGGAAGCCGACTCAGTGATTCTGTTCCTACAATAGGTTCCATGCATCACTTTATAATGCAATGGTATACAGTGTTACGCCACTGACGCATTGAAGTATTATAGGAAGCTGTGCCGGGTATGGAGACCATTTGATTAATTGCCTCCATCATTGCTAAAGTCATATATAATATTATACTTGCGAAGCAGTGGTGGAACAATATTTCATTTATGTACACTAGTGATCCCGCAGGGGTCAAAATTCGACCTTATTTCAATCAATTTTTAAGATTTAAAAGTCATCGAACCCAAATATGTTTAAAAACATTCCTCAAAGGGTATTAAGTTTTATTTTCACATATTCGAAAGTGTAATTGTATAAGAGCATTTATATATTGTTTCACAGTAGATTATGGCCCGGTATTTGAGTTGGCGTCTTATCGTACCTAATCATCCCTCAAATACGTCACTTAAAATACATATTTAACTCAACGTTTCTGGCGGATCAAGTAACATGACGTTAAGTGTTGTTTCTAATATAGAATCGCTAGGTGGCGCACTAATCGCCGTACGCACTAATCTGTGTTTTATTTCATTTTACTTTTCTTTTGGGTCACAATCCTAGGATTGGTCTGCACCAAACACTCGATCTTTGCACTTAACTCTATCGTCCGCCAGTCTCTTCATCTCTTTGTATTTGCTACAGGGCACGTCACCGATTATCTGGTCTATATATAGTTGTTTCTGGGGCGTCCTCTACAGTTACCCCCATCAATCATTCCTTCGACGATGGTAAAAAGAAGGCCTGAGTTCCGGATGTTGTGGCCTATCCAAGTTGTTCTCTGTTGGGCAATTCTTTTCATAATCATCCTTGTCTCTTCAACCCTACTTAGTAGTACCTCGTCGTTGCTGATGTGTTCTGACCAGTGAACTTTAGCCATGCGTCTGTAGCACCACATCTCAAAAGCAGACAGACGTCCCGTTTCGCGTTGGCTGATGGTCCATGTTTCACAGCCATATAGCAGTACATTACTGACAAGAGTCTTGATCAAATTTTTCCTAATTTTGATGGAAATATTAGGGGATTCAAAAATTGTTGATCTTTTGTTGAAGGCGACTCTTGCTTGGTGGATTCTGCTTTTGATGTCTGCTGTTGAACGTCCGTCTTGAGATATTCTGCTTCCCAGACATACAAACTCTTTCACCTGCTTAATTTTGATGCCCCCCAGAACAATATTTGCGGTGCATTCCTCCCTTCCAGCAACCATGCATTTTGTTTTGTCCTTATTTATCCTCATGTTGTAATAGTTTGTTAGGATACCTTCCATCTTCCTGAGAGCAAATATCTTTTCATGTGTAATACTTAAAACCATGATTTATTTATATTGGTATTAAAATACAGAATTTAGAAGTGTGGTAGTTTTCATATATTTGGAATTTATTTTGTTTTTTCGTACATAAATGATAATATATTTCCTAACAACAAACGAAACTGTCAGCCATTGAATTTGATAGGTGTAAAAAAGTTGTGTACTGAAATATGCAAAATAATGCAGTTAATTATTATAAAATAATATTCAGACACAGCGTCGCGTCATGTATTATATTTGAGGTTATTGACAATTCGACAGATGCGAAAAAGACGCAAACGGAATTTTAGCTCCCCATAACTTTTAACTTGGATTACTTAATCCAATGATTTAAGGGCCAACTCAAACACTGGGCCTATGTATTTTTATTTAACATGTTCGGTATTTGAATTTAAAATAACTGCGTTGAACATTGACAGAATGAAATTAAACAATCTATGGTTTGGTGTGAATTTTTAAAATACTAATTAAATGTATATGTAACGCATATTATTTAAAAACTCATACTTTCCGCACTCCTTCACCATATGATTTTAACTAAGTATGCCAAATCTTACAGTTCTCCGTGTGTGCATTTTGCTTAAAAATGGATCAGAATTTTCGCTTTACGTATTAAAATAAAGAATATCTTCAATAAAACTATTCATATTAAATAGTGATTAGATTTATTGCAGAATTCCAATACAGACAGACATGTGAAGTTTATTAAAACGATGTAAACATAACTAATCGATAGGCTGACAAGCGAGGAATGCCGAAGACTCAATTTCCTCAGATAACAAATTACATTCAACTAGTAGGAATTTCTCGATCATAGACACTTTAATGTCAATAATGTAAAAGAATGAACTCTTCTATTGTATATTATGAAATCGTTTGACTGTCGACCGCCATGGCATAAGTGGTAAGCCGTTTGGTTTCGATACCGGCACCTTGGTGTCAATTCCCAGCAGAGGTAAAATTGATTTATCAAGCAAATCTTGTATCTCTGGACTAAAAACATTTTTTTTTGAGAAGAAATCATTTTCATTTGGCAATGAACCTGTCAATTGTACATGATGAAAGGAAGTATGTCATCCATCCATCTATTAGATGGCCGCCCTTTTGGTCTTCACTAAAGTATTTTCGTCCAACTGTATCTTTGATGATGTATTAAACCATTGTCACTATTTAATTTAATTTATTTTTATTTTTATAAAAAAATTACAATTTACTGAGCACAATTAATATGAAATAATGTATTCAACCATACTAGGATAAACCTGTATCGAGGTTAAATAATTTCACATTTTTGACAGACATAAATGACACAAAAATAATATTATACAAAACAACATGTCACAATTGTCGCCAGTTGGGTACTTATAAACAACTAACAACAATATTTTTTAAATAATATAAATGGTAAATAATACAATGACAAAAATATAATATGTAGGGTAACCATGAGTATTATAAATAAAATTAAAAAGAAAAAAAAAACACATATTTAAAAAATAGAAAAGTTAACGATGAAAGAATACTTTTGCCATCCTCAGACAATACAAACAACTTGATATTTTTTTTTATTTGAGAGAGGAATTGATTGATTTTAGATAGTCGGGAATAATATTGAATATAAGTGGAGCCTGATAACAGTATCTTCGCTGCCCAAAAGAAGAAAATATTAGTTGTAAATTAGTGTGATTAAAAAAAATATTAGTTCATTAAAAAATATTAGTTGTAAATAAGTGTGATGGTTAGTTCCGGAATCTATCGTATAGTCATTGTCATTAAAAGTACATATAGTGAAAACAAATTTTTTTACAAGTTATATTACTAAGATGGTTTCGCCACTGAAAATCATTGCAACTTTGTCCGATACCTATAAATGCAAACGTACAAATGATTCTCGTCCTATTTCAGTCAATACATGTGTACCTATACTTGAACGAACAAAATATACCATAAATGTACATAGATACATACAATATTTATCCATTCTCAGAGGCATTCAGTACCACTCCAATACAATCATTACTTCCTGGGATTAATCCCGGCAATATGGACGAATATTCCTGTTTTTTTTTTGTTTATTAAAGTAACAAACAACATCCTGTGTTGGGGTTCATACGTATTTTCTTTGTTGTTTTAAAAGTTGAACATTTTGGTTCACGAATTTTAATACAATAGTATCAGTTTAATATTTTTTCATTGCTTCATGGACACTCCAAAGATATGTTAATTACCTTGCAACATATTTATTTGATATTCACTAAATAATAAAGTAATTAAAAAAAATCCAAAATTTTTTTAATTGAATTACGGCATAAATTTGATTTTTTAGACATATACTAGTCAAACCCGGCAGACGTTGTCCTGTCTGTTTAATTATTTACCTCCAAATATATAAAAATACTTGATCCGTATATTTTCTTTTATTTTTTTTTTATATTCTTATCTAGAATTGCTAATTGTTATTCCGTCTTTTTATTCCTTTCCGTCCCTATTCAGTCACTTCTCTTTTTTTATATATAGATATAAAGGATTATTTTATAAATATTTATTCAAACAAATATATTATCAAGATCCATTTTATAAATAGATATATAGGATTTTTTTTTTCAAAATGAATATGTCCTTGTTAAACAAGTACATATACATCTTCCTACGTTCCTTAAAATAAGCAAATAAATGCTTGTGCTATAGGTGAACGAAATAGGTCGAGGCAGGATTCGATCTCGCGACCACTGGATTATTAGCCAAGCGCGCTAACCGCTCTGCCATCGACCCATCTAAATCGACCATTTATTTATTTATCTACTAATTTATTTATTCAAACAAATATACCAAAATCCATTGTTATATAAAGATGCAGAGAATTTTTTAAACTTATTATTTTTTTATTTATTTAATTATGTGCCCATTTATTTATTTATTAATTGATTAATTTTTTTATTTATATGTTTTTTATGTTTTATTTTAAATTTTCATGTATAATGTATGTATATGCCACTGCCATACATTATACATTTTTCAAAGTTGGAAAAGCCGTGAAAAATATAGACCCTCTTCATACAAATCTCGCGTATCCCGGCTTGAAACATTGTCGATATGTTAAGAGAACAAAGTTCTCTTGAACAAATCGACAGTTGCATAACACTGTACATAATTATTGTCTCACTATTTCAGCTTTAAACTGTGTCTTCGCTGGGTTTCGAACCCGGAATATTTAGCCCATGATTCAGCCCCCCAAGACAATATGTCATTTAGCTCTAGAAAAGATAACTCAATGTATGGAAGTGACAGTTACCAGTAACGTGACAACTGTCACTTCCATACATTGAGTTATCTTTTCTTGTTTTTTTCTTGAGCTAAATGACACGTTGACTAAGGGGGCTGGTACCTAACGATATGAGCTGGGAAAACTAATTATACTTATATTTACATAGCGTCATACAATGAATTAGGAATATTTTATGAGCGCTACATGCTAATAACTGTTTTCCTCTAAAAAAAGTATTGATATACTTACTTAATGTTTTTAAAATCCCCAACATGGCTCTGAGTCTGGGAGACTCTCAGATATTCAACCAAAAAAAATCGTCAGGATTTTTTTTGATAGTTTTTGACATAATATATTCACGATAACCTTCCCTTGTAATAAAACACCAAGTATACGAAGCGTATTGGTTATTAAAATAATAATATTAATAATTTATAGGCTTTATAAATTTATTATGGTTTGGTTTTGTGTTATATTTTAAAATATGATACAGTTTCATATCATATATCCCGTATGTTATGCAAGGTTTGCAATAAAGTAATTAATATTTTATAGATTTCAATTCAATTATAAATTATGGAGCAATACTTTCAAATTGCGCTCATGAATCATAATATTCATATCGATGCAATTTTTTCGCCCCCGTCTGTAATTTGGTTTTATTTACATAATTAAATATGACATTATTTTCGGGTAATGCGTCATGTGAGTTAATTGAATGTCTTCTTCTTCTTTTTGTTCTTTCATTAGGCCCCACCAGGGCCTGTTTTATGCTGCATTTTCAGCCTCCTGTGATGTGGCCTGCCAACTATCTCGCCATCTTTTCCTCGTGGTCGAGACCCCTCCGGTACGTTATCTCGGGCTATCTTTGGGATCCTATCTTCGGACATGCGGCTAACGTGTTTGTTCCAGTACCTTCTTCTTTGGCGCCCCCATCTTACGATATCCTCGGCTTCGCAGATTCTTCGGATCTCTGTATTTCTGACTCTATCACGAAGACTTTTGCCAGCTATGCATCGCATTATTTTCATTTCGCTGGTGCGCATAAGTTGTTTGGTACGAACCGTATCAGCTCTGGATAGGTCTGACGCACTTCTCCATACAGATCATTATGACATGCCATCTCGATCCCTAGATATTAGAATTGCGTATCTTGCTTAAAGTTAATTACCCTGAGGGATCTTTAAGTAAGTATTTCCTCATTTTCTTTATTTTTTCAACATGGATACGTATGGGTAACCAGCCATTAGAATTTGGGCACATTATACTCTTCCGTAGCATAACGGAGAGTTTGGTTTTAGAATCTGCTTTAAACAATATGGATTTGGATCTCAAAGAGACCCGGGTTTCAGTAGGTGGAAACATAGAATTACTGCAAGTTTTTTCTGATCATTTCTCATTGTAGTGTTTTAGAATACGGATATCTGTGGTTGATTGTACCAACATTCATTCGATGAGTCCATTCATAGCGTTCAGTTATATAATAAAATCGATACTTCTTCATTAACTTTCAGTTTTTATTAATCACTTTTATTTATGTAAATAGAATAAATGCTGTTGAAATAAGATCACTAAGAAGAGTATGCAATGGAATGCTATATATTACAATAAAAAATGAGGACATAGGGAGAGAATGCAAGATATAGAAGGATGTTACAAGTAAAAAGACAGTGAATGCCTTGAGGTGGTTTGGACATATTGAAACAATAAATGATGGACGACTTATCAAAAAAATATACATGGGCTTTAGAAATGAAATGATTGTCAGGGGCCGCCCCAGAAAGGGATGGCACATCCATGTGAACGGTATTTTGAAAAACGGAGATGATAGAAGCGTGAACAACAGACGAACATGTATATATGTATAAGACGATGTATGAATGTTGACGAGGCGATGAATGTATGTCAAGATAGAAGTAAGTGGCGTTCGGTTCTCTCTGCCTACCCCGTGAGGGAGCGTTATGGTATGTATGTATGTATGTACTGTTATCCTTTATGTACCGTTACATACTGAGAATCTACATAACAACAACATTATTAATTCACCAATACATAGATTACACCGCCTTAATGTGATGGTGATATATTTATTGTACACACCATAGGTGGTTTTATAATTCTACGCAAATTATACTTTTTAGTTACCTATTGCTTTGCTTTGTATTTTTTTGTCTACATAGAATAGTTTTGCTATTTTTTCTCTTTTTCATCTTTTTACGTCTATTTATTTTCATATTTCTTAATCATCGTTACTCTTTTTTCTTTATCAATGAATATTGTATTTATTTCACAACTTCTTTGTGATTAATTTTTTGTATTTACTTGTGTAATTAATGTGTTTTCACTTATTGTTGATCTTGTTGTTCCTTCACTGTATGCATACCTACCAATCAATATGTTTTTAAGTAAATGCCCCATTAAGGGCGTGCATGTGTAGGTATAAAATAAATAGATATAACCATTATCTAATTACACAAACATATCTCAAAAAACTTAGGCAAAACTTTCCAATAAGAGGTAGGTGGGTTGTTTCAAAGGCAAGACGTTATTCTTCATCCTTTGAAGAAAACGCTCGTTCACCTGGTATCGTGTAGGCAATATTTCATTCTATCAATTCCTTTGTGAGATACCACGTACCGTTCCCATGACTGACATATCGAAGCGAAGCTGCTGCTAGCAATTGGATAATAATTCGTTACTTGTGAAGCAAATTAGAGGATCCAGAGATCACGTACAGCAACGGGATCAAAGTTTCTATCTTCACTTTGCAATGGTATCAAACATTTCCTATTCTCGTTAACTTCTCTACAACCATTAAGTGGCTTTAGTTCCAAGAATACGTCCAATACGCCTTATGTATTATGTATAACCTTTATCTATTGTGGGTGTATGATCGACATTTCAATATTAAAAAACAGATATCGTAGCTATTCCAAATTCTAATAATATTATAAAATCATCTCTATTGAGATGTCGGGGAGCACGGAAGGAACCTCCACGCGGTGCCCCCTGGTAACAGAAATTCTCTGACCAATCCTTCCACCACAGCAACGCAACAATGCGTTGCTGACACGAAAGAAAAAAAAAATTGAGATGTCAAAAATTTGTCACTAAACATCATTTACTCCCGGCAGGAAAAATTACAATGCTCGCGTTTATAATAAATATACGTAATATCAACACGAACAGAATATAACTAGAAGCCGAAATGGTCGTTGGTTAAGAATGAAATACTTTTAGAATCTGTATTGGTTCAAATTCAGACATAATTAATTAAGGATTCAGCAATTCAGAAGCTGTTACAGTTGAAAAGTTAAAGACTGTGATTTGTAAGTTACGATGATTTATAAAGTGTGTAGATAAATTTAGTAAAATAATGATGATTAATAGACAAACTATTTATATAGTGGTGAAACGAATATACAATGTAAAATGTCACTAAAAATTATTGTAAACTGTTAGCCCTAGAGCAGGATTTCCTAGTTGAGCAGCAGTAATCTACAGCAGTAGTACAGGTAAACATATTGAATAACAGTTAATATGATTTATAAGAGAGGATAAATACTAGTAGGTACAAAGCGAAAAAAGCTTTGAGAATCTACAACAAATAAATGTTAAGCATTTGGTTCTACCTGCTTACCTTACACAAAACATTGCATGATAGTTATTTTAATTATATTTATTAAATGCTGTATATTTAATTAGTCCTCCGCAAATGTTGGTAGGAAACAATATATTCCATATAACTTTGGGAGGAATAGTTACCTATTCCACTAAATAATCGATCAAAATAAGCCAACGACCTGACTAGGTTTGTGGTGGAGTGAAGGTTCTTTTCTCTGAATTTATTGTTTAATGTACCGCTTCTGTAATAGAACGATGTATGACGGGGTCAGAAATGAGGACATAAGGAAAGAATGTAGGATAAAGAAAGATGTTATTAATAGAATGAAAGTGAACACATTGAGATGGTTTGGCCACATGGGGAGAATGAATGAGGAACGCCTGACGAAGAAAATATACATTACGGACAGGAATGGAATGAGAGGTCGGGGCCGCCCAAGGAACGGATTGCACGTCCATGTGAACAGTATTTTGAAAGACGGAAATGTTAGAAGCGTGAACAACAGACGAACATGTATAAGACGATGTATGAATGTTGTCGAGGCGATGAATGTATGTCAAGATAAAAGTATGTAAGTGGCGTTCGGTTCTCTCTGCCTACCCCGTAATAGACATGGCGTGATGGTATGTTTGTATGTATGTAATGTACCGCTTCAAGTTCTTTAAAGAATTGAATACAAATTAATTGAGTTTAATTGAAAGTGTAGGCATTTTAGAAAATTCCCGAGAAATTCAGAAATAAATTAATTCAATCAACTGCAATAAAGATTTGCGTTGTATGGATACATAACTCCATAAACCAATTTTTTTTATGAAGACAGTTCCAACCACACTTCATAATATTCATATTAAAATTTTTCTGGTTCTATTAGCTCTCTTCAGAATTTCTATATTTCCACGGTCCACGGTATACATACGTTATAGTATTCTCCTGTAACTCCAAACGATTCATCGACATCTAACTATTTATTTCCTATGTTTTTTTTAAATAATGAATATGTACTTGTTACAAGGTACATTCAATCCCTAAATTAAGCATAAATGCTTGTGCTATAGGCGGACGAAACAGGTCGTGTTAGGATTCGAACTCACGACCACTGGATTACTAACCCAGCGCGCTAACCGCTCTGCAACCACCAATCTAAAAAATTTAAATTTTTAGTAATTTTGAACAAATTAACATCGATAGTATTTTTATTTTATTTTTATTTATTGTTTATCATACCATTTACATATAATGCGTCATTAAATATAGGTATACCTGTACTAGGGCTAGCAGATAGGTCAATATGATGTGATAATCAGCTAAAATAGAATGATTTTTTTAGATTATTTCTTATAAAAATAAATCCCAATTTGGTATTGCCATTTGAGCAATATTATTTTATGTACGTGAAGACATATTTTGACGTTGCTGTGGAAATTTTTTGATTGATTTGTTCCGAAGATTCTCAAAAGGGGGCGAAATGTGGGAGCAGATGTCTCGAGTAACTACAGAAAACATAAACATTTTAGGTCGAATTTAAGGAAATAATTTTGAGACATTTTTTTCAAATTAATAATTATAATGTCCCATGTTCTTGGTATCAGACTCAAAATGAAATAAAGTATCATTTGCTATTTTACTTGACATGATATTTGAATGTCTTTGACGGAATTTACAAAGAGAACCAAATAAATGGGTTTAGATGGGTCGATGGAAGAGCGGTTAGCGCGCTGGGCTAGTAATCCAGTGGTCGCGAGTTCGAATCCTGCCTCTACCGATTTCGTTCACCTATAGCACAAGCATTTATTTACTTATTTTAGGGAACGTAGGAAGATGTATATGTACTTGTTGAACAAGGACATAATCATTTAAAAAAAATAATAAAAAACAAAAAAAAATATTTTGGTATTTTTTATTATTTTTTCTTTCTTTTTCTTAAACTGCTGTTCTTGTGTAAAAGTTCAATTATGTTTTGATCCTATTTGTTTTTATTTTAATTGGAAATTATTAATTTTATATAGAATATATAAATTGACTGCTTCATGCAATATTGGCAAGTATTGTTGCTGTCGACTGCGGGTATAATATTTGGTAGAACCGCTGTCGGTCTTATGTTTTATATATACCTATAAATGTTTTGTACATATATTAAAATAATGTGTTGTATGTTTTATATCTAAGTTTTTTTTTTATTAAATTTTGGCGTTCTATTACATATAATCTAAATTGTCTTCTTTATATTTTTTATTTATTTATTTATTTATTTATTTACTCTCAGAAAGCTACAGCTGTTAATTATATCATTTACAATTCTGTTTTTAAATGTTAACATAGCCAAAAATGCTTTCTTCTATTTACATTTGTGAATGTATAATGTTTGGTTACATACTTAGTTATGAAAAAAAAAATTATACAACAAGTAACATCAATTAAAAAAAAGAGAGAGAAAAGATACATAAAAAATAATAATAATATGAAAGTACAATAATATAAGAAAAAAACAAGTAGGTACATAATATGTTTTAGGATGACAAGGAGGGATCATTAGTAATTGAGGAGGGGATTGTTGGATTGTGTGTTAGGGTTTAAGAACATCTTTATCTGTTTTTGATAATGCAGTAATGTGTCGTGAAAAATGTCCGTGTGTTTGAAATGTGTATTGTAATCTCGCTGAATTCTAAACAAAGGTGCAAAGTATCTGTAATTAGTGTGGCATACTGGTAAGTGAAATAAATTATGTGAGCGGGTATGTCTATTTGGTATATGGAGTGATATATTATTGAGTATGTCCGGCGAGTCAATCAAGTTATTGCAAATTTTGTAAAGTGATATTTGGTCAAAATAAAGTCTCCTGTTTTGTAATGTAGTCATATTGAAGTTTCTGGTAGAAGTATTATAATTAGTGTGTTCAACATAAAGGCGCCTCTCCAAGTGTTTCAAAAAGGTTTTTTGAATATTTTCTATTTGATTAATGTAGACTTTGTAATGAGGGTTCCATATTGGCGTACAGAATTCCAGGTGAGGGCGAATGTATGTAAAGTATAGTGTTTTTAGTGTATTAATGTTTTTGAATTGTTTACAGCTACGGATAACGAAACCGAGCATTTGATAGGCTTTATTTGTGATGGTTTGTATGTGTTGTTCATATGTTAATTTGTCATCTATTATTATTCCCAGATCTCTTATGTGGTCAACTTTCTTCAGCATGGAGTTATTAATAGAGTATGGGTATGCTATAGAATTTCTTTTACGCGTTATACATAATAAAGCACATTTCGATACGTTGATATCTAATTTGTTTATATTACAGTACAAGGATAGGTTGTTTAGATCGTTTTGTAATTTATAACAGTCATTTATATTTTTAATTGCTAGATAAATTTTCATGTCATCTGCGAAACCCGAACAGGATGAAAACTGGAAGCAGTTTTGGATATCGTGTATGTATATGTTGAAGAGGATTGGTCCCAGGTGTGAACCTTGCGGCACACCTGACGGAGCGCAAATGAAGTTGGATCTATGACTTCCCACGACCACAGCCTGTTGTCTGTTTCTTATATATGAATCGAACCATCGGAGGAGATCACCATGAATTCCCACTTTGTATAGTTTTTGTATAAGTATATTGTGATCGACCCGGTCAAACGCTTTAGAAAAATCCGTATATATAGCGTCAACTTGCAACTGCTTGTTCATATTATCTGATACATATTCAGTGAAATTTAATAAATTTGTAAGAACGGATCTCTTTTTGAGAAATCCATGTTGGTGATTGCCTATATGGGGAGTGATTATAGAATAGATATGATCCAATACAATTTTTTCAAAAGTTTTGCTAAACACAGATAGGATGGATATAGGACGGTAGTTCTCGACATCATTTTTTGATTGGGATTTGTGAATAGGTGATATTAGAGCTTCTTTGAATTTCGACGGGAATTTCCCATCATTCGTCGACTTGTTGAAAATAATTGAGATGGGCACACTTAATTGGTCAGCACATTGAACTACGAAATAAGGGGCAATATTGTCACTGCCAGATCCTTTATTTTTATCAATTTGTTTTAGATACTTGCTGGCTTCAGAATGATTAATTTGGATTTTTCCAATAGCGCTGACAGACGAATGTGAAGAAGAATTATTAAATGTCTGATTGTAAGTGTGGGTTTGAGATGAAACATTAAAAACAGATTTGAAGTAGTCAGAAAAAAGTGTACAGATTTCCTCGTTACCATGACACGTTTTATCTCGGTAAAACATGGTTTGTGGTATATTGTGGGTTTTAGTTTTGTTTTTAATGTAGGTAAAAAATTTTGTACTCGTTTCATGCCTTAGCACTTTGTTTTATTTTATTTTTATACATATCTAATGTTATTAACAAAATAATTTTATCTATTTTTAAATTGGTATATTCACAGACAGAAATAAGAGAAAATATTTTATAAGTGCTATCGGTATTAAGATAATTGTTTTACAAATTCATTTTAAATACTTATTTTTTTCTGACTCAACTTTTATAATACATTGCAAAAAAACAAATATATTTATATTGTTTTTTACCCCTGTCGAATACCTGTAGCGATCTACCCTTACAAGATCTCCTCCCCTTTCAAGAGTTCTTATATAAACACATACGTGACCAGAGAACAGATCTTTACCTCAAAATGTATTTTATTCATGACATTCAAAAAAGGTTTACAAGTTTAATATTTTACAATTTCGTGTTACATATTATGTATATTCTACTTAATACATTTAAAATTTACAAACATTTTTTCAACATCTCAATAGAGACGAAGTAGGGATATTGTAGAATAACCAGGAACTCGAGGCACCTACAGGGCTTACGACCTGTCATCGGCTGGTTTACGTGATCACTTTATGCGCTTGCGCAACGTTCACCAATTATGCCTTCTTATTGAGTTCCCTTATCGATGTAATTTTTGAAAGTTCTATATATGTATTTGAATAGTGTGTTAACATTTTACCTGACAATAATGCATTATTACTATTGCCATCTATGGAGAAACGGAGAAACCTTTTTGTAACGCCATCTATTGAGAGATTGAGAAATTAATTTTTATTTGTAAACAATGAAAGAAACAGTCCTTATAAATGAGATGACGGTGTCACACACAGATGTGACCCCTGAACTGCGCCAGAAATATTATTTCATTTTTGGCATGTTTACCTACTTGTACCAATGTGTATGTAAGTCGAATATTAATATTAATAATGTTTGTCAATAAAAATATCATTTGACTCCCGAAAGGGAAAAAAATCCAATGTTTGCGTACCTATATGCAATTAAAAAAGAATATTCGACTCATGAAGTTCTTAATTTATTATAAAGAACTAAGAATGAGAGAACATTAAATTCTTGCTTTTCTGGGCCCAGGATGCAAGCGAGTATTTATTACTGTTAGACTGAAAAAAATATTATAGCTCAATATTTAACAATTTGATGTTACATACATACTTTATTATTTTAATGTCACACCAAACGTGTTATTCGTTTTCTGTGCCATTTTAATTTATTTGAGGTAAGAAGAGTGAAAGGAAAAGCAAAATACAAAACTATCGAATTTAAAAGCTTTTACACAAAGCCACAGACTTTGGCCATATATTCCGTGGTGATAAATATGCCTTTCTATAACTTACCTTCTTATTCCTTCAGCCATCTCTCCACTGCTGGATATAGGCCTCTTCTTTGTACTTCCATTAGCTATTTTTGGGCTTTCTGGATCCATCTTCCAGCGACGTGGACAATATCATATGCCCACCTTTTCTGAGGCTGGCCTATTATCCTTTTTATACCCCATGGCCTCCATTACAGGTGGCCTCCGTACCAATTTATAGTAGACTGAAAGATAGAGGGAGTATGGGACGTAAAAGAAAATCGTGGATAAAAAATCTTAGGCAGTGGTTCGGCGTTCTGGTTGCGGAGTCACTAATAAGGTTGCCGCATGATTGTGATAAGATTGATGTGATGGCCGCCAACCTCCGTTAGGAGCGGGACAAGAAGCTTTATAACAAAAAATCATTGAAATCCGACAAATTTTAAAAGATTAAGAATCATTTCTGAACATAGACATAAAAATTATGTCTAATTGATCTTCTTCTTCATGCACCGCACACTAATCACCATCACACTCCATCACCATCACCATCACACTCCATCACCATCACACTCCATCACCATCACACTCCATCACTATCACACTAAACTCATCCCGATCTTGCGCCAACCAATAGGTGAACGAAATCGGTCATGGCAGGATTCGAACTCGCGACCAATGGATTACTAACCCAGCACGCTAACCGCTCTGCGACCACCCATCATATTTATACTCTTTCATTGGAGACCTTTGATTAATTTCTCCTTTGTGGAGTTGTTTTAAAATAAACACTTCCTTACACTCTGCGCAAGTGGCGAGTATTTTGCCTATTGTATTTATTTATTAAAATCATTTTTTTAAAATACTGTGCATTTGCTACGTAAATCGTTCGTAACTCGTACTTCATATGTGGAAAAACTATCAAACGTCATTACTATCTAGCTCACAGTTTTTTTTATAACGAAATAAAAGTAGTTAAAGTTACTTTTATGTATTATTTGTACGGGTTTCTCAATAAAGGAACAAGATTTAAGGAAACCTTTGATCATAATAAATAAAATTAACGAAATCTCCCAGACATTTGCGCTGTCGAATTAACACGAAACAAAAGTGGGGTAGAATCTTGTGTTTATTTATGTGAACGTTCGTTGTTTGTAGCACATTAAACGTACAAACCTAACTCAATATTCCGCTGCTACTGAATATTTCCAAGTTGCTTAGTTAGTTAGGAACTTTGTACGTTGCCGGACATACGGTGATTTGATCGACAAAGAGCACAGGCGAGAAGGAAGAGAAATAAGAAAAAGAGAGGAATGGAAAAGAAAGAGGGACTTAGTGTAAATGTTTTTGTGCCAGACATCTTTATACTGCGTGATCCTCTTTACACCTTTCCAAAACAATGGCTGAATGTTATAATAAAGCTTCGATACAACATGTCAAATAAAATATTGTATTTCTTATCCCATACCATACTTACAATACCATCACGCCATTACCTAATTTGGGGTAGGCAATGAGGCTCTCTCTTGATATACATTTATCGCTTCATTCACGTCCATGCGTCGTCTCAAACACGCTCGTCTACTATTCTAACTTCTAACGTCTCTATCTTTCAAAATCCCATTTATGTGATCGTGCCAACTTTTTCTTAGCCGACCACTGCTGTTCGTTCCTCTTTTATTACCCTTGGATATTTTTTTTGTTTGATGGTCATCACTTTTCAATCATACATCTAATATTCTCTTTTGGTCATCACTTTTCAATCATACATCTAATATTCTCTTTTGGTCATCACTTTTCAATTATATATCTAATATCATGCATTGTTTTACCACAAATTCATCCTAGTGGCCTCATTTCAATCGTGTTAATTCTACTTCCATGCGTGTTCCGCGATATCCATGTCTCAATAGCATACATTAGAGTCGGTAGGAGTATACTGCGAGCTTTGTTCGCCTCGAAATAATTGGATCAGCTATTACTGATTTTAATGCACCATTCACTCAATTACCTGCTGTTACTTTCCTTTCAATATATTTATCAAACTTTCCATCACGATGAAACATGCTTCCTTAGTACAAATATTCATATTATTCATCCACTTGTTCTAATTAATCTAGATGGGTCGATGGCACAGCGGATAACGCGCTGGGTTAGTAATTCAGTGGTCACGAGGTCGAATCCCGTTTCGACCGATTTCGTTCACCTATAGCACAAGCATTTATGCAAAATTTAGAGAATGTAGGAAGATGTACTTGTTTAACAAGGAAATGTTTATTTAAAAAAAATGTACATTTTCCACTCGTATCTCACATTTTGTTCGTCTTTTGCTCTTCTCAAATACTAAGGTTTATTTGCATTCATTCTCAGTCCATATTGCATGCATCCATCGTTAACTGTTTTTACATTTATTATGTTTTTTTATCGATTAGCCAAATTATTTGAACGAATGACCTAGCCCTGGTCCGAAATTACAATATTTGACGAGATAGCTAATTTTGATACATTATCCTCTCTATATCCCTTTTCCTTGTATATATTTCTTCTTACAAATAAAGGAACACCATTAAATAACTATTGTTTATTAATTTTTATTTGTTTATTCTTCTTTCTGTACATAAAATAAGCAAATATACTGTACACCGGCGGGCTCTTCCAACCAAAATTGTTAGTTTTATTGTGTATTAATTTAATATGACTTTTGTCTTTGTAGTTTTGTCAAATATGATGTACCTATGGCAGACGTTTGTAAGAAAAACACATAGCTGATTAGTTTTATTATGGGCACTGTCTCATTTCTTCATTTTCATTATATTCATCAAAACCTTCGAAAAGTTCAATAAGTTAGTCAAAAGATGTGTGATTTGATACAGAAGCCTATTCTTTGAGTAAGTTTTAATTCACTTGATTAGTTTATTAGCGCATTCGATAGCTGTCCTGAGTTTTTAAAACAGATTGATTGTTGCCATCGATTTTACCTATGGATTCGAAATATTTCTTAGAAGTAAATGAAATTGTTTATATGTAGATAAATTATTGTGCTTAAAATTTATAACGTTATCAAAACGGTATTTAATTTTACCACATTCTGAAGACTTTTGATATCAATCATCCGACAGATTCAATCTGAAAAAAAAATACAATTTAAAACTGTTCCAGCTAAATATGTTTTATTTTATTATACATCTAACAATATTGCACCATATTGCTGATATTATAAATGCTGTTAACCAGCTCGATGCCAGAATGTCTGAAGTAAGAGCCTTTTTTCCTCAAAAGTAAAGTATAAGTATCAGGAGTGTATAAAAGAGAGAAGCTTTATCTCCTCTGCTAGTTCTCCGACACGTTTGCCGGCCTTAAATTGTATTAGGAACAAATTATCAGAACGTCCCAATGTTTCGCCAATCTTTCACAACTTGTAAAGGGAACAACGGACCAGGCAGCGTGCCAATGAATACCAACACACACTCTCTCTCTCTCTTTGTTTACCTCTTACTTTCACAGTATTATATCTTAGCGATTCATAGTGGATTACAACCTCAGTAAATGGGAGACAATTTAGTAGTAAAGAATAAGAACCCATATGAGACATGATACCTTAGAATAATTGTAAATGAAATGTTTTAATCAAATTTGTATCTTCATTTTCAACTGCGTGAACTAGAAATCAAACATTAGAGCTTATGGCCTGTGTTCATAATTTATTTTACGTGATCACTTAATGTGCTTGTGAAACGATAAAGAATCGTGGCTTTCGGTAAGCAAATTATTTTTGAAAACTTCTTGTACCTATTTACTTATACGTACTTATTTATTTAATTTTATTTTAATGTAGCTTCTCGGGCAACTAACGGGTACTATGTCAAATAATTATTTTAGATGCACCCAATAACAAGTTTCCACATACTGGTGACTTTTTTGTTTCTCCTTCCACCACCATCCGTTCTGCTTATGGGGACTTATAACGGCCCCTAGCAAAACTCTGAAAGAACACATGAAGAACATAAGAAGAGTCCGGAGAACTCTAAAACCTTGCAGACACTGCGCTTAATGTG
Organism: Molanna angustata; assembly: GCA_963576475.1. Lineage (NCBI taxonomy): Eukaryota > Metazoa > Arthropoda > Insecta > Trichoptera > Molannidae > Molanna > Molanna angustata. The sequence continues at coordinate 2,381,445 of OY754969.1, forward strand.
CCAAAGAGAGCTAATCATGTGGAAACAACTGGCTCACATGAGAATGCATCGAATTTAAGACAGAAAGTCTTGAAGCCCTAAATTTGCTCTTCGTAGCTACAAGGTCCGCATGTCCAAATAAATTCCCTTGGACATCGTCGTGGAGTTCTCGTCGTAAAGTTGACATGGATAAGTTAGAGCATTTCCATAGGATATACTCAGAAGTCTGTTCAGGGTTATCACAAAGCTGACATGCGGACGAATCGGATAAGTGAAAACGAAAGACATAACTTTTGAAACTGCTGTGGCCAGTAAGAAATTGCGTGGTCTAATAATCGGAAACAATCCACGAAGAAGAAATTTGAGTCCTCTCATCGGGAAGAAATAAAAATGTATCCAATCACCTGAGAATAGGGCATTATTACTATTGACATCTATAAAGTAACGAAGAAACCTTTTTGTAACGCCATCTATTGAGAGATTGGTTTATTTGTAAACAATGAAAGCAACGGTCCTTATAAATGAGATGACAGTGTTATTGCACAGATGTCACCCCTGAACTGCGACAGTAATATTATTTCATATTTGGCTTGTTTACCTACTTGTACCAATGTGAATGTAAATCGAATATTTTTTTATTTGCATATACGCAATAATTGGATTTTTTTCCAAAAAATTCAATCGGTTCATACCCCAATAACATTAATTTTGTATAAGAAAACGAGTGAATTGTGATAGGCTAACGCTAAACTCCTCACTAACAAGTCGTTCTATAAAATATTCAGCATTTTCTTGAAATGAGTTTGTAAAATTATTTTTTAATTGAATATTTTATTATAAAAACTTGATTACTCTTCAATACCATTTTATGAAAGTGATGTGTCTTTTTATCAATTTGAAAATATTTGACAGTTAAAAAATGAGAAGCACTATTCAGATATCCTTCAAAATTTAATGGGGTCTAAGCGAGTATTGGATATACATATTTGCAAAATTTGAAAATAATCGAATGAGTACTTTAGTCTATAATCGATAAAGTAAAATAAACACGCCGTACATAGCACACAGCACACTGAAAACAGCACAAACACAGATACATTGTGATGAAACTTTCAGAATACAATCTCATCATGATACTCGTTGATAATCTGCAATAAAAATACCCTTAAAAATTGCGGAATCATAACTCTCCACTATATCCCCTTTGGTTAGTGAGGAGTAAAAAGTACCTATATAAGTGTTTGAAGTACAATATTATAAAATATTATGTATCATAGTCTTTTAGCGAAATTTAAAAAATGTAAAATAAAAATAATTGTGTAATCTTTCTGTATGTTCGTTTGTTATTTGATAACCATACACTGCGGCAATTTCATCAATATGCTGTGCTATGCTATGCTATGATATGATATGCTATACTACACTGTGTGAGTGGCGAGTGGCAACATTATAAACCTACATACAGTATCGACTTTCACTTGTTATAACTCCATAATACACAAAGTATTGAATTCGTACAAAATTGGACGTTTTCGTTATTTTTTGTTTATTCAACACACGTTTGTCTCCTGAAATAAAACACTGTCAGCTACATTTTCTACAAAAATATTTATTGAATTTTACATAAATTTGAAGCGCACTTTTTAGCACATTTAAAATTTGGCACATTTATTTTTGTCTACTTTATTTTGAATCGCAAATTAGTTGTTTAAACAGATTATTCCTGTATGGCGAAATATTTCATTATAAACACGAATTTACGCCAAACGTCCCGGGTTCGATTCCCGGTGAAGTGTAATTTTTGTTTTCAGTCAGGATCTGTAAGACGATAAACACATGAAATAATAGGTATTTTAAATCAAACAAGAGTTTCTATGTTTACCAGTTGATAAGGGCCTAATAAGCTGAAACGGTCTACATATATATTCAGGAAAAAATATACAATATGTAGACCAAATCATTTGTTTGATTTAAAATACCTATTATTAAGGAATTCTACATATTCAACAGTATTGACAAAATTAAAAAAACACATTAAATCTCCAGAATGTGGCAACTTGTTGTTGGGTGGGTGTCAAAGTAATATTTTGATTTAGTTTAAAATAATCGAATGAGTACTTTAGTCTATAATTGATAATGTATGTAAAATTAACACGACTTACATAGCACATAGCACACAGCACGCAGCTCATAGCACAAACACAGATACATTGTGATGAAACTTTCAGAATACAATCTCATCATAATTCTTGTTGATAATCTACAATAAAAAATAGTCTTAAAAATTGCGAAATCATAACGCCCCACTATATCTCCTTGGGTTAGTGAGGAGTAAAAAAACATTCAGCTCAATATTTTTTTAATATATAATAATATATATAAAGATATTGATAATTAAATTACGGTGTATTGCGGGGTGTTTTAATTTATTTGAAAATTTATTTTTGTATAATTATTTTTGTACGTGAATTGTTTCGATGTATTTTTTTGTCCGTTTATTTTTCCAATATTTTAATATTTTTTTTCTGTTATTTGGGGCGGAGACGAATTCAACAAATAAGAGATCATTCCAATTGGTTCATCCGTTTTTTTATACAGATTATGATACCAGATTCTGATTTCTTCAATAAATTATATTGCATATGTGTCTATTTATATAATATACATAACAATGATATTTTTTATTTTTTAGTTTATGTTAAATGTATCATTATTGTAGATATTTTTTTAATTAATTGTTTTTCCTTTTTATTTACATGTTATTGAGTAACTGTTTATTTTTCGATGACACTTAGTGATAATTTCATGGAATCAACTTAGTGAGTTCTCTATGATGCCCTTACTTTTATCATACAGCTTGTCTCAAAATAAAGGTTATATTTAGTGGATCGATTAAAAAAAAGTAAGCCGTGTATCGAAAAAATGTTTAATAATTATTAAAGTACACAATTTATGAATTTATTTTTTATAAATAATATCGTCCACATGTAGACCCTCGCGTTCGCAGCACTCATTTAATCGAACAGTAAAATTACTGATGACGGCTCGGCAGGTGGACTCAGTGATGGCTACCATTTTGTGACGGATAATTTCTTTCAAATGCGTCAGGGAAGACGGTTTATTGGCGTAAACTTTAGATTTAAGATAACCCCTTAGTAAAAGGTCAATATATGTCAACTCTCCTGGAGATCAATTTGCCTGGGAAAATTTCACGAACTCATGGCAAAGATGTATTGGACGTGTGTGACGTTGCTCCGTCCTGCTGGAACCATGTTCTTTGGTAATAGCCAGGAAAGTTTTGCAGTTCAGGTACCAAGAAGTCGTCTAACCTCTCTACATAACGCTCTGAATACAAATACCTAATATAAACTTTCTTTTGAGACACCTTGTATTAAAAAAGATGTTGGTTTTTTCCCTAATAAATAAAAATATAAATTGTTTGAGAATTGTTTAATTTGCTTACTGTGTTTTACCCAAGGAAAACAGCTGAATCCAATTGAAAGGTTATCTATAATGTATTCACTACCCTTCTTTATACTTCTTACCTAATTTGTATCTTCAAAGCATACCCTCCCACCCACCTATGTATATCATATTCAACTTTATATTAATATTTACCTATTTGTTTCTCTATCGCCTTTCCACGTAAGTATTATATTATACAGTTGAAAGAATCGCTTTTTATTTCCAAGTCTCAATATGTGAAATGGGTACATATTTTCTTTGCCTTCTTATTTTCCTTACACAAAAAAACTAAACTGCTCCATATTTTCCTATTGAAATTCACAGTAATAAGGAAAAACTTTTATATTGTTTCCAACCAACTCATAAACAGTTTAAAACCATCGCAAAATAACATTTCTCAATCAACTCAAAATAACTGTTTCCGATCAACTCAAAATAACAGTTAAAAAGCAACGCAAAATAACTGTTTCCGATCAACTCAAAATAACAGTTAAAAAGCAACGCAAAATAACTTTTTCTAATCAACTCAAAATAACTTTCAGAGCTAAATCATGAAGTTGATTAAAATAAGATTATGATCACTCTTTGGAAATCTTTGAGGTTAAAATTAATTGAATAATTGAGGTTTTGATAAAATTGAACAATTTTATGTATAATAACGAAAATAATAAACACTTCCTTGCACCCTACGCAAGTGGCGAGTTTATTGCCATTTGGCAATTAATTCCAACTAACCAGTGTTTCCATCCCAGAGAAATAAAATTTGCGTGAGAAATGAATTTGAATAAATTTCTCCTCTGCTGGGGATGGAAGTCAGGATGCCCGCACAGAAGCCAAACGGCTTACCAACTGTGCCACTGCGGTCGGCATTTCATACCAAGTAAATAAAAATGCTTTACATATTGCATTTAACCAGGAGTAATTCATTAATGAATTTCTTTTAACGTGAAGAAAACTTTGAAAAGAATATTATTTTTATTTTTGCTTTATTTAACTATAAAGGAACCTTTCAAATGTTCAAAATTGTTTTCAATTCATAATTCGTATATAATTATTCATAGACGAACAAATAGCGGCCATTGTGACCAAGTACATAAAATTTTTATTGTTTCTACATCATAAGCCTTTTCACGCTCGAATCTCGTAATGTAATTATATTATCGTGTTTTTGCTAAGCGACTTTATTTGTTAAAAAAAAACAACATTCTGAATTTTAATTGTACTCAGGGAAAATTAAAAATAAACAATATAGTAGGTACCAACCGTTGAACAAACTGAATGCACTCAAATGCGGTAAACCCATCTGCATAAAATGGAAAAAAAAATAAAAAAATGCAGCACAACATATGTAGGATGTTCTAAAAATATTTATACATGCGTTTTCTTGGTTAATTTATATACAAACATATATTATCACGCCATGTTCCTGTTATTGAAGGCAGAGAGAACCGATCGCCATTCATTTCTGTCTTTACACAAATACAGCCTTTCACTTTTTATTTACTTTTTTATTTCTTGATTTATTTTTTTCTGGCTGTAATATATCTGTGGATGGGAAGGCGGTAGAACAGGTTGATAAGTTCAGATATCTGGGTGTTGACTTATGTGGTAACAGTAACCTTCCAGAAGAAATTGTGGGTCAAATTAACAAGGCTGCTTCTGTCTCAGGGTGCTTAAGGAATTCAATATGGAAAAACCCCGACATGAGACTTAAAAGTAAAGTAAGAATTTATAAGACTTGTGTACGACCCATAATGACGTATGGAATTGAATGTAGGGCTGACACATCCATGACGAAGAGTACACTAAGAGTGTCAGAAATGAGAACTCTTCGAGCAATAGCCGGTCTCACGCTTAGAGACAGAATAAGAAACACGAGAGTCAGAGAGATCTGCGAGGTTGAGGATGTCGTCAGATAGGGTCGGCAAAGAAGGAGATTCTGGTATGCCCATGTAAATAGGATGGAGGCATCCAGGATCCCTTACATAGCACTACACACCCGACCCGAAGGAAGCCGACCACCAGGCGGACCACCAAAGAGGTGGAAGGACAGCTGGGACTCGCAGGAGAACAACGTCTCTGCAAATAACAGGCCCTTAGGCCTGACATAAGAAGAAGAAGAAGAAGAAGAAGATTTTTTTCTAAAAAATATTTACAAATACAATGCTCACTGGCTGGCTTATTGCCATTAGGAAATTCATTCCAACAATCCAAATTACAAAGTATGACAAAATTTTATACGTGTATAAACAAAAAATGGGTCGATGGCAGAGCGGTTAGCGCGCTGGGTTAGTAATCCAGTGGTAATTCGAATCCTGCCTCGACCGATATCGTTCACCTGTAGCACAAGCATTTTTACTTATTTTAGGGAACGTAGGAAGTTGTTTATGTACATGTTTAATAAGGACATATTCATTTTTTTGAAAAAAAAAGAACGAAATAAAGAAAATATATATTACACTTAGTTAAAATAAAAAAAATACACACGTCTTATCAAAAAAAGGGTTAGGAAAGGACAAGGATAGGACATCGGAATCAGATGTTCAAAGATAAATATTCCTTCTTTAGTATTTTTTTGAAAATACAAAGTGAGTTGATGACTATTGCATAGTCTTGCTGATTGTACTTCGAACGACGAGCTGAGAAATTCTGAATTATGCTCGTCAGTTATTACCATCGAGATTCTTTACTTCAGAAACACGTGGGGCAAGATTGTCAACTTAAGAAATTTAGTGGAAGCGTCCAAGAAATCCACGAGGCCGTACCAGAGGTGGGGAACTGGCTCTCAGCGCTGGAACCGAGACTTTAATAACTAAAATTGAACCATACGAAAAAAAAGGATACTGTCCACGTAGTCGTGTCAATTTTTTTCTTGGCCTGCCCCTTTCTCTCTCTCCTTCTCTTTCAACTTTATTAATTTTAATTGTCAATCGTTCATTATTTATTCTTTCCATGTGTCCAAACTGCCATCCATTATTCCATCAACAATATGTCTAATCAATTTACACTCAGTTCTTGTTGAGTTATACATCAATAATACGTAAAAAATACCGTTTTTACAATCACGCAAATTAAGCTGTGTACTTCTGACTTAGGGGCTTCCAAAGGGTAGTAGGGCAACGATGGAGCAAACTGTGCTGTGAAGTATGCCCCTATAAAATGTAATGCAGCATATTGCAATACCATCATCAACATTAGGTACTATCAACTCTCTAGCGTCCACGAGTGTTCTTCTAGGCCCCGCGAACACCGGGTAATGTGACCACTGACATTTCCATCAGTGTCATAGCAGAATTGCGAATTTCCAGCGCCATAAAACTGGATACAACAAGGAAAACAAAAGGGAAGGGAAGGCAGGGGGTTGGGTGAGAGGCTAATGACCTTTCCCCGCAAAACCATATTATTACGAAACCTATAGCGGAACCTCGGTCATGCGAGGAGATGTCGAGGAATGCTGAAGGAGGCCAAGGCTCGCAACGGGCATTGATGATGATGAGCTCCGACTAAGAATAGTACATCCACTCTTTTCTAGTATCGTTGTAATCAGGTGCCCATAAGAGCCGGGTAATAAGTGAGGATATGCACATCCGCACACATGTCGCTGGTTACCCTACACTGCGGCATATGCCGTGATGGTATTTATTTATTACTTCTCGGGCAAACTAACAGGCACTATGTCAAATATTAATTTAACATGCACCCAATAACAAGACTTACGATATTAATCGTCTCACAGACCCAGACTGAAAATACAATTAAAAACTGTGGCTCCACCGGGAATCGAATCCGGAAACTTTGGATCAGCAGTCAGATAACCAACCAACTGAGCCACGCAGGTATGTCTGTATGTTAAGTATCACACAAATTGTGCATACTATTTTTAGGAACTCCCTGTATAAAAAAGTGCTGTCCGAACAGAAATCCTGAACGGAATCCGGTGAATAAGTTTAACTTCGATACAAATAAACATTACAATCCGTCGATTTCGGTTTTTTTTATGTTTTTTTATTTGTATTTAGAGTTCCATTTTATTTTCCACAAAAGTTCCACCGCATGCTCTGAAGACTACATCGATAGAGTTGTGGGGATTTCATTATAGATGCATTCTTTGTTAAACTCTACTTTTCCAACAAGTGGAAATTTCAATCATTACAAATGACTATTATGATGTTTTTAATAGACATTTAATATCATGATTGTGAGAATCTTTCGGTAAATTTGAATCAATTGGGTCCATATTGAATGCTTATTTTCATAACTTTTATAATCGTTCATATAAAAAACTGACTAAAAACAGTGTGTCAAGATAGAACAAATGTGGCTTTCGATTCTCTCTGCCAACCCCATAAATAATATTATTTTTCATACAATTTTCCTATACAATGATACGTAAATCTTTTGCAAATTGATAAAGTTCATGATTTTTCTCAAAAGTAATCCCTTTCTAATAAAAAGGGGACTTTCGAAATCAGACAACGTATTTAAAAGTTATCGTATCAATTTATAACCCTATTAGAAAGTCGGTTAAAAAGTGCTCTGTATTAAATGCATTTTTCGTAACTTATGAATTGTAGTAGCTCTGTGTAAGATGTATGTATGACTTTTTCGTTACTTGTGAATGAAAGTGGCTTTGTGTTAGATGTATGACTTTTTCGTAACTTGTGAATTGTACAGGCTCTTTGTTTTATATAATGTTTTAATTTGGTTATCGTGAATTGAAGAGACTCTGTATTATATGTATGCTTTTATTCGTTGCTTTTGAATTAAAAAGAAAGAGGCTATGTTTTAGATGTAGGTATGCATTTATTCGGTAATTGTGATAAGAAGAAGCTCTGTATTGGATGTATGCATTTATTGGTAACTATTGAATTAAAAAGGCTATGTATTAGATGTAGGTATGCATTTATTCGGTAATTGTGATTTGAAGAGGCTTTGTATAAGATGTATGCATTTTTTCGGTAATTAAAAATCGATGGAGCTCTGTGTTCAATATACTCAATTAAAGAGACTTAATGGCCGAATTAATGTATCTTCGTAAGCTGATTCGAGGTCACTTGGACACATCTGACATAGAATTGTTAAACTTTCATGCAAATAATAGATTAAAATGCAGCGAAGTGTTTCGTCTGAAAAGGTATAGAACCAATGTGGGACAGTTTTGTCCTATAAGCCGAATGATGAGCTCATATAATAGTTTGTCAAGGGTTGTATCGGATCTTGATGTGTTTCATAATCCGGTGTCCACTTTCAAACGATTGATTCGAGGAAATCTAGTGATAGGGACACCCTGATGTTGTGTGGCTCTGTGGGTGTTGATTTGTATTGCGCATTTCTCCCCATTTTTGTATTTTGTATTAGGATAATTTGGTATCTTGATTGTATGTTTTGTTTTTTATTTAATTTTTATAGTTTTAAAAATAAAAAAAATACTAACACGTGTATAATACGACATATAAACCAGCAAATTCGACAACATATTACTTATAAGTCTTACTTAAAATATTCTAGTTAGACGGGCATGTTGCCGAGTTCGCGATATTGTCCGCGACGTTCTTTATTGACTGTCGTTACATTGCACTCGCGTAGGCACCTGCCAATACAGTGACATTCTGCCGTGTCAGAGTGTCATTGTATTGGTAGATTCAGACGTTGCGTCTGAATCGTTGTGACAATTTAATGTAGGTAATGAGAATGACGTACATATTTTATAGAAATTGATCTTTGATAAATTGCTTATTTTTATCCTTTAAAATATGCTGGGCTAAAATCTATTTTTTTTGTCTCAGTTCAATTATTCCTTCTTTTTTTGTTTTATCTTTTTAGGTAGTTCAACTTTTGTTTTCTTTTTGTTTTCCTACATATATGTATATGTGTATTTTTAAACTTTACTTTTAACTGTGCAAAGTAATGTATTTTTTATAATTTGAATGGTCAGGAGACGTTGATTGTACCTACCTAACTATGCACAATAGCCATGCGGGAGATACCTGTTATTGGAGCACTGGAGATTCTATTTTTTTGTTTCATGTTTTTTTTTTGTTTGTGTTGTTCAGTGTTCTGTTGGTGTCTCTGTACATTAAATAAATAAATAAATAAATAAAGAGGCTCTGTGTTAAATGTATCACTTTTTGGTAACCTTCTTGTGAACTAAAGGGTCTTCATTTTGAATATAACTTAGGGAGACACTTGTTTGTTTTTGAGACTCCGTGTTTCAAAAATAATTTGAAGTTAAAATTAAAATAAGGAAAAATTATACCAAAATATTTACTATCATTCTGGAAAATCTATGATTTACCCCAAAAATATTTTTAGATGTGAACTTATATGGAGTATAGTGTATTTTTTATTGTTATATTTTTTATAAAATTCTGAAGTTTAATAATTGAATTGCATTTCACGTGATGTTGAAGTAATTTGACATATTATATTATTGTGTAGAAATTTTGCATGCAACAAACTAATTCTATAGTAATTTCGAAACACTTAAATATTCGGTTCGATACAAATTAGCTACAAGTTGTATGACTTGTATAATAATGTATGCCACCAGCATGCAATCATATAGTTCTTAAATTATTTTAAAATACAATCAGATTAACTTATGACGACACAATGCACTTAACAAATAATACAATCTGTCGCTTGGTAACGTAACAAATAAAGAGCAGGGAACAGACAGGTTTCTAAATATATTTAATATTTTAACACGTCTAACTTCTTGTGATTAATTAACCACCTTCAAAACGTCCTCAGAGTAACTCGGCAATGTTCGAAGTAAATCGGATCCAAACGAGTGTCGGAAGACTTCGTCCCACACGAAGATGGTCGCGCCGGACTAATTACAACATTCGCAAGTTATACGACTATGTACATTTTTTTCTCCCTAATGCTCCCCAATATTTTAAAAATAACAAACTTTATTTAAAAAGTATAAATAATTATTATTTAATTGTATAATAATTATAATTTAAAATGTATATAAATGTAAGCAACAGGCTTTATTTAAAATACAACATTAAACATAAGATGCGAATTGTAATTTGTTCCTCTTGTCTTCGAGAACTTTTCATGGAACAAAGTGAAGACAAGCCAAGATAAGACAAAGTTAGTTCTGAATGTATGGTATGTAGTATTGTTTCTTGGGAAGACCCAGACACATGTATAATATGGACAAAGTAGGTATTTCCTTGAAGAGTTGATATGCAATTTTTCTTCTAGTGAAGTAGATTAACGTACCCCGTGAGATTTGAATGGAGGAAATATACAGAAGTACTTTGAAGACATTTCTAGTTAACGCAGTCAAGAGAAACCTCGACAAGAATTGTATTAAAATAAAACAAAAATACAACGTCAGAGTTTATATTAAAAGTAAAGAAGACATTGAAAAATTACCTCGCATACCTAATAATATATATAATATCTAAAATTTGTTCTGCATTATTCTTTACAGTCATATTATAGTTAGGTGCAGCATTATTCAAGTAATTATTTACTATACTTCTTCTTCTTCTTGTCTATCTCGCCCTGCACTGTAAATTGTAGAAGGACATATCTATCACCACGGAATATGTGGCCGAATTATGCGGCTTTGCTTCACTTGCCAGTGGTTAGCACTCTGTCTCTCTTTCACCAACATATTTAAAACTTTTCCATTGGAGACTATCGATCCATGAGATGCGCATCACATTATGTATAGCTAGATCTCGAATTCTTCAATTTTATTTATTGTTGAGGTTTAGAGAGTCCAATCTTCCACCCCATACAACAGTACTGGCAACATGTATGATTTAACAGCTCTCCATTTTGTATTTAGCTTTAGATCTCGGCTACACAGCAGTTTTTGCATTTTATAGAAGGTGGTGGATCACTGGAAAACTCTCCGAGATCGTGTTCGCAATGTTAAAATAAAAAAAAATCATGTGGAATAGAGGACATTGTCCGGTGGAATAGATCCAGAAAAAGACATTGGACGGACCACGTAGCCAGAATGACAGTCATAGACTTGCATATATAACAGCAAATTAAATCTCCTATGGTCGCCGTCTACCCGGAAGACCACCCAAGAGATGAATGGATAGTTAGACTTCGTCATCTCAGGAGGAATAGTTTTGAATACAGACATGGTCTACTAAACGAAGAAGAAGTGTTGGATATATTATTATTTAGTTGCTGACTTATTCAAATATTCTTTATAAATCAAACTATTTTTTTTTGGATTGTTCAAATAGGTATATGTAGTATTATTTTGTTGTTCATCTATAAAATATCGATAGTTCAAACTTATTTAAAAATGTGTTTTTAATACTACAGATGTCATCTTACCTGAGAAAGAAACATTAAAGAAACATTTTCTTCAAAAACCAGTCTTAACAAAAAATGTGTAACCTACAAAATTATCATGTAATTCATGTTTATATAACCATGTTGGCCTTCTTGGCTCAGTTGGTTAGGTATCTGACTGCTGAACCAAAGGTCCCGGGTTCGATTCCCGGTGGAAACACAGTTTTAAATTGTGTTTTCAGTCTGGATCTGTGAGACGATTAATATCGTAAGCCTCCATAATGTGGCATCTTGTTATTAGGTGCGTGTCAAATTGATATTTGACATAGTACCTACCAGTAAGTTGAGAAGCAATATTAAAGAAACACTGAAGATAATTATTTTTCTTGTTTTTGAGTAATGAAAGTACTTATCAAAAAAGATTTCCACAAAAATTCGATCAGAGTCAACTTTTTAAAGAACACGTTTTTTTCTCTGTAGATCCCAAATTATTCGCTCAATTTTCTTCATATCATTTATGAAGTTAAATTATGACTATAACACTTATTTACGATACAAAATATATGAAAAACCTCTTAAAAAACTTATGCAAGGAATTCAATAAAGGTAATATCGAATAAGTAGGGAATAGCGAAAAGGAATCTCGTACAAAATGAAACTTCAAAGGTGTAATAACTATCATGAATAACAACGTTATATTTAAATAGTTGCGGTAGATAAAATATGAAATGATGGTGAAAATAAAGTTTAGAGTTTGGTAGAGGATCGTTAGTCAAAGCATAATTAGGAAGTATAACTTGTAAAGACATGTTGCTCCCAAGAGTATTTAAAAACTCTCAGTTTTCACAAAACACCTCTCCCTTGGGAATCACTGATTTAACTTTGTGCATTTATCCTTTGCATGCATCCAGCACCATGGAGAATTAATATTCTTAAGGATACAGTAATCAATAACTCTATGAAATATCTTAAGTTGATTTAAAATGAACGAACGTTTTTGCAAATAAATGCATAATTGCCAACAATTTTGACATCCGTCCCTCAGTTCCTCTTTCCTTCCCTTCCCTAAGTCCTTCCTGTCCTTTCTGTCTCAAATAATGGACTTGAGGATGTGGTTTGAAATCATATTGAATAAAAGTATAGTAAAGAGTGCAGAATTGGCCACACATTTGTTTTTTTTGAATACTTTCATCAGAAGCAAGTGTGTATAAAAGATTAAATATTGGGAAACGGTTAAATATGTAATGGAATATATGTAAGTGGTGGAAAAAAATGGGTGTTGGCCATAATCCACTCGCTTTAATAAATCGTCATCAGAAGCAAGTGTGCATAGAAAATTTAAGTAAGATTAGGAATTGGGTCATTCAGCCCTTCTTGAATGAATTCTTAGTACCTTCATTCTTATCAGTTTCAATCCTGGGATTGATTTGCAACAGCTATGGCTGCCTCTCTTCTTCTCCACTCCGCCCTGTCCTCTGTCAGCCTCTTCATCTCCACGTAGCTACTACAGCACATGTCGTCGATCACCTGGTCCATGTAGCTCTTTCTTGGTCGGCCTTCTTTGTACCTTCATATAAATAAATAAATGAAAATGTAGATGTGTAGTTCATAAATAAATAAATATATTAATTAAAATGTGCCTTCCTTGGTTCTCGTCTACGATATGAACACGAACAAAGAAAAAACACAGAGATATCACAGAAAATACTTTAGAATTAGGAAAAACATTAAAATTAAACGAAATAATCTCATTGATTTTCACCTAAACTTATACTTGAAAATATATTTTATATGTGTAATTCTGGCATTTAAATAAAGAAATATTTTGTAGCAAAAACAACATTGTTCAATATTTCATAGGTGGAAAAAAATTGTACCAAAACTGTCGAAAATAATAAAAGAAGCACAACAAAACATTAAAAAGTTGATCAAAAACCTTCACTGGTTGTAAAAGAGAGTGCAAAGTATTTGTGGTTCAAACATTATTTTTTTTTAATGATACTCAGCCAAAAAAATATCCGCATACATATAAATATACATTTTACTAACTAAAATATTACAGTGGGGATTCTCTCTCGTGATTCTGGAGTTCTACAATATACATGTCGCAATCGTTAAATTTTTTTGAAAATTTGAAATATTTATTTTTTTGTATTAAAAACAAAATTGGTTCAGGCAGGAATCCAACCTTGTCCATATTTCAGATCGTTATAAAACAGCATTTGATTCGGTTATTAAATTGCTGATTCATCGAGCTTAAATCACAATCTATGAACTCTGCTTTTTCATTTAAAACCAAATGTCACATCAAGGTCTGTAATAAACTATTCCATTTCAAAAGATGTTTTAAATTCAAGAGAATAATTAAGAATTGTATTTCGAAGTTTCAATATGTCTGTCGAAAGTGTTTAAATCGATTGTTAAGTAAATGGTGACATGGTGACACCTGGTGGGTGGTTTAATAAAGCTTTGGAATGACTTAACAAAGTGTTTACAGTTAAAAAGTGATCGTTACACACACACCCACACACATACATACATGTGGCAAACATGATAATTTGATTTCAATTACCCCAGGGGATGGAGTCGAGGATAACTTGAATTGCGAAACCTCTCAAAACGTCAATGCAGGGGTGAACTTTGCTTTTCATTATTATAATTTATTTACGAGATGCGTTGCAAAAATATTGTCACAAAACATTTTGTCAAATTAAAATTTTAGTTAAAAATGAATGATCTTCAATTGATATGAAGGAAATTTTCTGTGATTTATTGATATTATAACGTGTAGAGGTTATAATTCCACCATGATTCATTAAATTGTTGTACTTGGTAAGGCATTGGACCTGGGGGGCAAGTCTGGTTCAATCGTCGAAATCAAAACCCTCGTGATTACCCATATCATGGATATAATCCTAAGGGTGACCAAACCATTTTAGAATATTGACTCTCTAAAAATTTTATTTAACGCATATGTTCGAAGTCACGTGGAATTCGCAACCACTGTATGGAATCCTCATTATAAGTTGCACATAATTAACATAGAAAGAATCCAAAAAAAATTCATCAAACACTTCGATTTTAGAACTAGGCGATTTGGTATCAGTTATGAGGAATCTTTAAAACATCACCAAATGTTACCACTTAACAAAAGAAGGGGTATAACCAGTGATATGTAATGGGGTATAACTGATATATGTTTCCTATATAAATTACTCAACAACCAAATAGATAGTCCGCATCTCTTAGGACAAATCCCATTCAACTGCCCCGCCAGACAAAACCGCCAGAATCTCCTCTTTTACACTAAATACTCAAGAACAAACTATGCAAACAACACTTTTATTAACCGCAGCTGCAATATGTACAATAACCTTAATCATAAGCCAGATATTTTTAACAATAGCCTACAATCATTAAAAAAACAACTATCATCAATATTATAATGAATACTTTATGTACCAAATTGTATAATTTTTGGTATGTCCAATACTATATTAATATGACAACTAACCCTTTCCTCCTCTCCTACCTTTCTTCATGTCCCATCCTCGCTTCATAAAATACACACACACACACACACACACACACACTCACACACACACATACACACACATCACAATTGTACACTTACACCATACTTTTATCTTTGACTTTGTACTGAATTGCCTTTATTATGTATATTAATCTGTGGAACAATGTAATTGGCTTACTCTCCTGATTATTATTTTTTTTATTAATGTAAAATATGTAACAGCTGTTTTGTTTCCCAAAATAAAATAAATAAATAAATATGGAGTTCTACAATATATTAAGATGTCATAGAACTCCATTCGATAATTATAATATATCCATGATATGGGTAATCACTAGGGTTTTGATTTCGCCGGTCGAACCAGACTTGCCCCCCAGATCTATGATAAAGACAAACATCATATTATATTCATCAAGGGGTACAAAGTTAACTTTTCACTATTTCAAAGTGTAATTATTGTAGTATTATTTATATTGTTTCACAGCTGGTAGTTAGTATTAATTATGTTTCTTTCATATGTTCTGTATTTTGAATTTAAAACATTACTTTTTTGACATCGCCAGTACAAAAGTAAACAATGTATGGTATTACGTGAAATATATGTTTTTAATTTAATAATATATATTTGTCACATAATATATTTTGTATAAACTTTAGCTTTCTGCACTTATTTTCCATATGAACTACATTTATGCTAAATTTCAAACTCCTCCGTGCGCGAATTTTTCGCTTAACGTATTTATATTATATGGATAGATAACACGCAGAATACGCATTTTTTTATTCATTTATCGGTCTGAGTGGTTTTGTTGGTTAGATATGTTATTCCTGACCGAAAGATCCTGGGTTCGATTCCCCTTTGAGACACTTAATTAATGATATTTATTTTCAGTCTGGATTGGTGAGACGATAGGTAAATATCATAAGGCTCAATGAAGTGGCAACTTGTTACTAGGTATTTTTACGCCGAATTGCACAAACACGGTAAGATTTTCACAAAGTTAGTGATTTATTGATTTCATTTCATTTCATTTCATTTCTTAATTTATTATTGTTATTTTATTTTTTGACTTTGTTTTGTGAATCCATTATTATTATTTAAACTGTTGAATATTTTGTAGATCATTGATTCTTGCAATTTATTAAAAAAAATACTGTTGTAACAACTGTATATTGTTTATTGTTTTATGCTTTTAGTCTTATAGTCAAATTAATTAATCAAGTAGGTAGGTGATCTCTTCAAACTAACCAAAATAATATGAACTCTTGCATGAATCCTTTGCTATGATTTGAAGTACCGACCTAAGATAAAAAATGTAATTCAAAAATGAACAGACCGATTGAATGCCGTCATGAATAAAAATAAAGGAATCAAATGACTTATTAAGATGTAGAATGTAACGATGTAAAGGATTTTGAATGTCGTCCATCAATTTATTATATTTATTAATAGATTTACTTCATTATTTGTATGGATTTAGATGAAGTAAAATCATCTATTATGCCTGTTTTATACCAATTTAGTGTTTATAAAAGTAGGTAAGTATCTACAGTAATGTAAATACCCCAGACAGTAACGAGTCAACTTGGCTTGGCGCGCCGCTTGATACGCTATTTTAGGAATGTTCAGGTATCATTAGTACAGCACAATTAAAAGTAGACGAAAGCGCGCACGGTGCGTATTTGTCATCAAATATAATGCGATGTTGTTTGTTCATTGCGACTAAACAAATGCACTTGACTGTCTGTTGTGTCAACAGTTACTGTCACCTGCCACTTTACTACACTAAACTGATGTAAAACAGGCATTAGGCTCTTCCATAGTCAAGTTAATTCTTAACATGGCTACATAATCTCGTTTGATTGTACCTGAAAATATTATTGTAAAACTCCTGCAGAGTAAATGGAGAAAATCGAATTGATATTAAAAAAAAACATAAATATTACCCTATTCTGCCCCTGTAACGGTTCCTATTTTCAATTTGTCAAAACATCCTTACCGCAGTGGGGCAGGACCCCACACATGGGTCGTGTAAATCCTTTTTTATATCTTTCACTTCACCCCATCCTGTTATACCTATGTACGTACCTTTCTACCATCTCCGTTCTACAGAGATCTTTCGCCAAAGGATCACTCCACTGAAGTACTGAACCGTTTGTTTTTTTAAATGCTAAAAAAATCCGGAGTCATTTGACGGGTCTTCCACTTTTCGCTGCCACGCTTACTGGTGTGTATGTCAAATTAGGGGAGTGTGGCGTTCATTCCTTCTTCTTATTCTAAAATGGATGCCTAAACGTTATGATGGCATGTATAGATTATGTTTAAAACGTCAGTTCGTAAAAAATAATTCAAACACAAGACAAAATATTGTCTTACTAATGAACTTGTAATTTTTTTGGTTGTCTTTTTTTTGTGACAATTTTTATTCCTGAAATTGCCAAAAAAATTACCTTATTAATTGTACCCATTAAAATGAATCTTAAAAAGATTTCAAACATGTGTTGTAATTTAATATACCTCCGTTAATACTATTATAAACTGTTGGTTGTGTATATCATAAAAAAATAATAAAAATAAATACATAAGAACTTCATGATATGATTATCACAGTAAGATAGTTGGAGCGCCGCGCTGTTCTAACCCATACAGGGTAAAGCTTTGTTACATGCATAAAGAAATATATCAATTTGTTGATCTCTTTGTTAATATAATTACATTTATGCAATTTGGTGGTGGATTTATTGCCATAGGGTAATTTCTTCCAACCAACCAAAGCAATGTATGGCAATAAATAGTGTAGTGGTAGGTATATTAAGTTTATAATAAAAAAAACTCACAGTAAAAAAGAAAGTATGGAGATAGATGTAGAAATTTTTATTCACTTCATTTAAAAAACAACTGGCTATTTTTATTTAAATAAATGAGTTATTTAGTTTGATAAAAATCACATTTAAAAAATCATTGATTGTGAGCTTTATTTTTAGCCAATTCATTTTTAATTATTTATGCCTCCATATGTTATTTATTTATTTAAATATTTCACGTTTATAAATACAATATGGCATAAAACCCCCCCTCATGTGATACAACCAGCGACAGGTGTGTGGATGTGCATTTCCATATACAAAGAAGCACGACACATGCGTGTATTCTCACGTCTCATCTTAAAAAGCATTAAATTTAGAATGGGTGGTGAACATCTACGTTAAATGTTATTGTTGCCTGGTGTATTTTTAATAACCCGGCTCTTAAGGTACATTCGAAAACGATGATAATAGAAAATAGTGGAAGCACTATTCTAAGCCGGTGCCTCTCAGCAATTAATCACGTAAATAAATGTAATTTTGTCCATTATCCCTCTCTTAATATAATTACTTTTTTAATTGAATGAATGAAAACATTTATGTCCTCATACATTCCCTAAACTTATTAATGTTGTAATATAGGTGAACGAAATCGGTCGTAGAAGGATTCGAACTCGCGACCACACTGCCACCACCCATCTAAATTATGAATTTTAATTTTAATGAAGATACAATCTTAATACAAAATGTTCGCTATGACTAGTTGCATGTAACACATGAGATCCAACTGTCGATAGCGATAGTACGTATAGTTAAGAATAAGTACCAAACTATAAACCCGTAAATACAAATTATTTAATATTTTAAGATATTTGGTTTTCTCTACGACACATGTACCTAGGTATGTATGTCAAGATAGGATAGTATGGATGTCAGTCCTTTGATCCTACCCAGAATATGAACAGCATGATGGTATGTATGTATGTTTGGAGATTAGTATCAAACTATTAAGTCTAAGTGTAGGCGACTGCCATACAAATAGTATGAAGCAATGTCGTCACGAAATTCAATTTTTATAAAAATTGTAAAAAAAAATTGAGATTGTAAATACAATGTTAATATTTTTTATAGAAAATTGAATTATCTAGTTGAGGTGTTTCGGCTTTTTTCAATATTTAAAAAAAAATGGAATTATAGGCAGTTAAACTCATAAATTTATATTTTCAAATGTTTGAATGTTAACTTTGTGGTTCATATTTAACAAATTAAATTTAAAGATATAACTTTGTATTAACCACGTTTTTTGGTTGAAACGATGCGACCGGTTTCGGAACTAACCGTTCCCTCATCAGGCTAACTTTCAACTGAAACAGAATGTGGCGACGTGCTTACAAGAAATCTATGGGGGCGGAGGTAGAGGTAGGGTGGGGGTACTTAGGGTTGGGTCTTGTGCAGGGTGGGTCCGATTGGCTGAAGAATTAGAAGTAAAAGGAAACATATTTAATAATGGACTGAAAGATAAATTTAACTGATTGTTTATTATGTTCTGTTTTGAATTAATACACTTTTTAATTTCTAGCGACTCTAAATTATCAAGACGGCGACCTACTTTGTTGACGTGTAAAATTTTTTTGTTCCCGATCGCATATTAAATTGATGATCATTAAGTACTAAGTGTTCTGCGAATTCCGAAAAATTATCATTGTTTATACATCTAATATGTTCTTTTACTCTAGTCTCAAATTTCCGTATTACCTCTACCTCCGCCCCCATAGATTTCTTGTAAGCACGTCGTCACATTCTGTTTCAGTTGAAAGTTAGCCTGATGAGGGAACGGTTAGTTCCGAAACCGGTCGCATCGTTTCAACCAAAAAACGTGGTTAATACAAAGTTATATCTTTAAATTTAATTCATAAATTTATCATAAAAAAATATTTTTCTTAATAAAAAATGTTTGAGAAACCCTGGAATTTTTAAAAAAAAATCGTTTTTAATTTTTTTTTGGCTATGTTCATACAAATTTATTGCGTACTAGCTTTTACGGTTTCTGAGATATATGGAAAAATAAATCAAATTTTCAAAAGATGATAACCCCTGACTGAAACAAAAATTAACAATTCTGAGTATAAAAGTTTTAAAGGCCTTTAACTGTTTATTTATTCTGAAAATTTGGGCTCTATACATTGAGCGGATCAAAAGTTATAAGGGGGGGGGACACAGACACACACACACACACACCCACACACACACCCTCACACACACACACTCACATTCACACACACACACACACAAAACTCACATAAAATGTTCTACTCCGAATTCTGAGTAAATCCATTTATGGGAACATATATGCTGCGAGGCCTCTAGTTGGTGTTATTAGCATGCAAAAAGTCCACTACGCCATACAAAATTTTCCTTCGTGCACGCATCTTGGCTTAATAATGTCGATTCATTCATGGAATTGAATTCTCATGAACGAATCGACAGTTGGATTAGCATGCAAATAGTCCACTACGCCATACAAAATGTTCTTTCGTACACGCATCTTGGATTTTAACTGCCTCTTCCTTCAATAGAATTTCATTCTCTGGAACGAATCGACAGTTGGATTATGTTATATCGAACGATATTCCTATGATTCAAGTATATGTATATGCACATGGGTAGGTGTTTATTGTAGTACATTAATATTTTGAGATTCAATATTGTAGTACATTTATACTTTGTCAATATTCTTTATCCTACCTACCTCCCTTCATAACTACAACATTTCCCTACAAAAGTCAGTTAGCATCAAGACCACACCGTGTGACCTTACAATGTTCGGACTCTCACCAAACAAATCATTCAAGTTCATGTTTAGTGTTGTGATATTATGAAACACATAATATGGAATGTTAATTTCTGAACCTGACCACGAGAAAATTAGGAAAATTATCCTCTCATCCCCATCTTCCTGTCACTGGGGAAAACCACTATAGGGGGATGGTTATTTAGTAATTACAGACAATTTGGTATTTAGTTATTACAGACAATTTCACTACAGACAATTTGGTGCAACTGATAATTCATATAGTAAAATATAGTACTCACTCTGATATATATTTATTTCGATTAATGTTTAATTATTTTATTCAATTTACACAGAATTAGAATGTCGAGGATAATTCGCGATACGTCAAGCCACGGCAACTGGAGATATTCCGAATGAATTGCAAAGATGGAGACGGCTGTTTATAACTTCAGCTTGCGTTGGTAGCAATGACGTGAAGTTAGTGATGTGGGAACATCGTAGGGATGTTCCACCACACCACCGACACACACAAACTATGTGGGCATTCCATCTGGACAAGCACTGAATGTAGTCCATAGTCTAGGGTAGCAGTATTTCTTTGGGGAGGTGCTTCAAAGTCTAGTATAGGCTTAACTGCCGCTACAACAAAAAGCTTTTTATGTTATAAGGTAAACTCACGCAAAAGTGTCGGTTGGACGTGCTATGTATTAGCTATTGCCGGACTTTTCCTACACTAACTACATCTACCGTGGGAAACTTGAACTGTTTTAATCTTTCACTGATTTTAATACTCCTACCTCGACCGGAGCCTTTGTGCCACACAGCTAAATGAGTTTACTTCCATTATGCAATTATACAACTCTAAACTGTATGAAATCACAGAGATACGAAGGCGGAAACTAAATCCATATAATAAACACAAGAGACTGACACACAAAAATTTATATGAAAACACTTTATTATTATAAATGAAAATACTTTATAGTTTATTTATTTTATTTATTTATTTTATTTATTTATTTATTTAACATCCTTTGTTTAATAATATTACAAATTAATTTATAAAATTCATAATTATTATACTATGGTAAAACTGTTGCATTACCTCATCAAAAATATTAAAACCTTGTACTTGATGAGGGAATCATTTGCTATTTGATACTACAATAAAATAATACATTGTTATACAACGGTGAAAAAAAATCAAAAGACAATTATACATAAAAAAAAACAAAACGGGCAATTCGAAACAATTTTGTTCATATCAATAGATGTATCATTACATACACTAGTTTAGATTGCGAAATGTTTTTGCAGTCTTTGTTTGAAACTTTTAAGATCATTTAATCTGTTTTATTTCATCTGGGAGGCAATTGAAATTCTTTATTCCCATAGGATTACAAATTATATTGGATAATTTTTGAAAATACTTTATAAAGGAATCAATAAAAAACAAAAAAAATGGTGCTTATCAATATAACGCATTTGACTAAGTGTAGTTTGTCGATCGACAATTTTTGATAGAACTCCATTGTATGTAGATATATTACAAATATAAAAAATACTTGGGTAAATAGTTCTATTGACTTTATTTGATAAACGACGCGATTCGTGCATCATTCTGACGATTTGCCTTGCACGAAACGCGTCGATAATCAAATAAAATCAATAGAACTATTACCAAGTATTTTTTTTTTATATTTGTAATATATCTACATATAACGCATTGGAATATTTTCAGAATGAAAATTGAAAATGTCGATTTTCAACACTAATATCAAACCGTAACGTAAACATAAATATCTTTAATACCCGGTAATAGAGCTATCTTTATTACACCTTTATTTAGTAGCCGTCAAGTTAGGACAGGTCGAGAGGTTATTTAACTCTTGACTAACGCGTCATACCAAATATTTCAAAATGGCGGATACTACTTTCACACACCATCCAACGCATATTTGAGATTGACAGAAAATGTTCACACTTATAACGTTTTTCCTTGTTATTCTTCATCTCAATAGTGTTCAAATTGACTCAACACGGCACAACGCGGTGTTTGTTTTCATTTCTCGATTACACTTAACGTCAGTCATCTAAAAATTATATGTATTTATCTATTTTTTGACATCTGTTGAGCCAATGCGGCCATATGAAAAAAAATTAAGCTATTCATAAAAAAATCAGTGAACTATTTAGTCATATCTTAGTATACGTATATGAATGAGATTTTTTAATACCGATCTTAACTATTTTAGTTGTGAGTAATTATAGGTTGGGGAAGTTTACAAAAACTAAACTTCCCCCAATAAACTCTCTAAACCATCTTAAGATAGTACATGACTTCACATATCTGGGTTCCAACATATGTGAAACCGGTGGTTGTGAAGCGGAAGTGAAAAGACGCATCGTCATGGCAAAGGAAGCACTGGGAAAGCTCACAAGAGTATAGAAGGACAGGACCATTACGAAAAACACGAAGGCTACACTCGTCAGGGCTCTGATATTCCCGATGTTCCTGTATGGTGTGAAACATGGACACTTAGGGAGTCAGAGCGAAATAGGATCGATGCTTTCGAAATGTGGTGCTGGAGGCGTATGCTGCGCATCGCATGGACAGCCAGAAGAACCAATGTGTCAATTCTAGACGAGCTAAGGATCGAGGATCATCTATCGACGATATGTTACAGACGTATCCTTCAATTCTTTGGACACATTGCCAGAAGGGAACCAGACTGCCTCGAGAAGCTTGTTGTGATGGGCAGCGTGGAGGGACGGAGATCTCGTGGTCGCTCACCGACCAGATGGAGCGATTTGGTTAAGTCCACAATGGGGTCTTCGGTGACTGGTGCTCTGCGTTCAGCTCAAAACAGATTGGCATGGAGGCGGGCCATACGTGTGGCGACAGACTACAGCCGCTATCCTCTGTCATGAGGAAAAGGACGACGAATAACTATAGATGCGCGTTTAGTACCCTTTTAACGAAATAAGTAAGACTGAGTAAGTACATGCTGTTAACAAAGGGTTTTAAATATCAAAAAACAAATATTTTTGCTGTCATATAAATGCGTCATTAATATATGATTTATATTTGAACATTGAATTTATTGTCAACCCCCGTTCCACCTTACTGTGTTTACCAATCCCCTGTATTAAAGTTGTAGCTTTTCTGTGGTACCTACTTAGCATCCTCTGTATAACCAAATTTATATTATGTTTTATCGAATTCTACCTGTCATATTCTACATTCTAATTCTAATCTAATTCTACATGGATATCATAATATGTGTAACTGATTTTCTACCACTCCTTTTCTTCTATAAATTCTTTACAGAAAATTTTGTATTTTTATTACAATATTTATTAAAGAATCTGTAAAATGGAAATATACTTCATAAAAATGCATACGAGGATTGCGAACCTTTCAAGATGACACTAATTATAATAACTTTGTAGCAAATTATATGCACCTATATTCAGGTTATCTCTGTTGAGTTTTTGATTATTTAGAAATAAAGTCGATTGGAGAGTTATATTAATTCAAGTATAAAGGAAAGAAGGGTTCATAAGAGTTATGTCAGGTAATGTAATTAACGGAGAACTTTGACTAGTAATTTACTATCCAAGCATCTCAAAGGAATCTACTTTGACTTATGCCAGTGAAACTTGGACGTGGCAAAAGACACATGTGAGTAGAATAAATTCTGTAGAAATGAGATCATTGAAAAGAGTATGTAACAGAAAAAATATATGATAGAATAAATAATACGGACATAAGGATACAGTGCAAGATAAAGAAGGATATTATAAGTACGATGAAAGTGAATGATCTGAGGTGGTTTGAAAAAATGAACGATAAACGAGTGACCAAAAAAATATACGTGAATATCAGAAATGAAGTGAATAGGAAGGGTCGCCCCAGAAAGGGTTGGCATGACCATGTGAACGATATTTTGAAAGAAAGAAACACAAGAATTTCCATCCAATTACTAATATCTTTCCCTATAAATCTGCCATTATAATTAACACTTCTTCTTTAGCCTTCCTCCCTCCACTGCTGGATGTAGGCCTCTTCCATGACTCTCCCCCTTCGCATCCAGGTCCTTCCAGCTTGCTGAACTATGTCATCGGACCACCTTTTGGGGTCCGATTTACACACAAGTAATTATTTCTGTAATAATTACTTAATTAGTCCTCTGATTGAGTACTAAATTATTTTAGTATTACTTATAGTCTAGACTATCTTTAAAAATAAAATGAAATAAGAAGCTGGAAAAATCGACGACCATATGAGACGATGCATAGATGTAAAGGAATGTGGGAATGTATGCCAGGAATGTGTGCAAAACTAGAGGAATATGGCGCTCGGTTCTCTCTGTTTTCCCCGTAAGGAACATGGCGTGATGGTATGAAGGTTTGTATGTCTCGCATACCTAGTATTAAATTCAATGATAGATTTCCATTTTAACTTAGTTTTGGGAAATGAGTTTGAAAATGATTATGGCATTTGATAAACACAAGAATAACGCAATTTACCATAGAGACATACACACCGTACATGTCTGTATCTAATAAAATGTTCACTGTTTACATTAAAACTTCTCCGTTCAAAAACCAGCAGCGCATTTAATATCTAGTACCTATTACTACACAATTGTATCTCATGTTGAGAGTTTCCTACCTTTTGCCAGGAAGCTGTTGCAATTTAGTTCAGAGCACCATATTAAGAATGACATGCAAACAAATGTATACCTTTTCGCTAATACGACAAATTTTGAATACTGCCAATTTAGTAAGTAGGTATTTGAAATTCTCTCTTATATTTAATTGATTTGCACTCAAAAAAATCAATAAGACAACTTAACCAAACCCATCCGTGTTGATTATATAATTTTGTACAACTTTTCATGAAACTAACAGGTTACTATGTCAAATATTAATTTAACATACACCCAATAACAAGTTGCCACATTCTGGAGACTAATGATATTCATCGTGATAATATCTAACATAGATATCTAACTTACTGAGATACGAAGGCCGGCATTAAATAATTTCAATTTTTTTTTGTCAAAATTATTGCTTTAACCTCTAATAATGTTAGGGTTGTCGTAACGTTAGCTGATTTCAGATACATTTAATATTATTCATACTCGATGTCGAATAAATTAGTGTTTTGTAATATACAAAATATACCTATAGATAAAATGCTTTTTTTCTCTGATATCTGATCCATAAAGTCACTTTGTAAAACTTAAAAAATAATATAGAAAATAGCACCGATCGCTATATAATTATTTCCATTGTTTTTAACTACAATATTCAAAAATTGCTTGTTTGTGTATGAAAATTATATTACTTAAACCAATCTAATGTAAATTAACAATAGTTAGGTAAAAAAAAATTAACACATTTTTAACATCTCAATAAAGACGAAGTTGGAATATTATTCCAGAACCAGGAACTCGAGACACCAACAGGGCTTACGACCTGTCATCGGCTGGTTTACGTGATCATTTTATAAATTCACCAATTATATCTTCTTATTGAGTTCCTTTATCAATGCAATTTTTGAATGTTCTATATTTTAATAATGAGAAATAGATCGTTTGAAAATAGGACATTTTTACTATTGCCATCTATGAAATAGCGAAGAAACCTTTTTGTAACGTTGTATTGAGAAGTTGTTTTTTTTAAAACAATGATAGCAACAATCCTTATACATAAAGTAACACTGTACTCGCACAGATGTCACTCCTGAACTACGCCAGAAATATTATTTCATTTTCATAAAAAAAATATCATTTGATTCCTGATAGGGAAAGATCCAATGTTTGCGTATATCCAACCATGAAAAAAATTAATTATTAAATCATTTGATTAGCCAACTAGTGTTATATGAATCAGGGTTATTGTTCACTATAATTAGTTTACTGAAATCAGATTGCAAACCTATTTATACAAAGTATATAGGTACCTACAATACACTATATACTGGGATTCACATTATGTACATATATTCTATTGAACATAGGAAGTAATTGCATTAACCTCATAACATAACTACATAATATCATGATCTATTGTTTCATTGAGATGCTACATACATACATGGTAGAATTCAATTATATTTTCACTCAGTAAAAGAAATGACAGTCAGCTATTAAAATTTAGAGAAATCGAAGGAGCGAATATGTGTTTTTTTTTAATAAAAAATATATACTTACCACTTCTAGAGCAGATGCCCTCGCTACCGTATATGTTACGTGGACTTTATAGGTTTAAGTAATATATCAATATATAATTTTCGAATCAGAAATACAGATCATTTCTCAGATATTCAACAAATTAAAATGTATGTATAGAGCTGGAATTTAAAAAAATAAAAATAATGCATTTTTGATTAATCTCTTTTCTCCTCAATTGATTATTAAATGCATTACGATAACTCTAATATAATAGTAATAGAGAACTCTATTTAGACTTAAAAACATATAAAAATTAATACATCTAGTTTTTTTTTTTTTTGTAACAAAAAAATGAATATGTCCTTGTTGAACAAGTACATACATATACATCTTCCTACGTTCCCTAGAATAAGCATAAATGCTTGTGTTATAGGTGAACGAAATCGGTCGAGGCAGGATTCGAACTCGCGACCACTGGATTACTAACCCAATGCGCTAACCGCTCTGCCACCGACCCATCTAACACAAAATATAAAAACAAATAAGATTCATTCAGATGGGTCGATGGCAGAGCGGTTAGCGCATTGGGTTAGTAATACAGAAGTCGCGAGTTCGAATCCTGCCTCGACCGATTTCGTTTACCTATAGCACAAGCATTTATGCTTATTTTGAGGAACGAAGGAAGATGTATATGTACTTGTTTAACAAGGACATATTCATTTTAAAAAAAAGTATGGTAAGAGTATGACAATAATAAAAACATGTAAAACTATGGAGAACAGTTTTTAACTGTATTCAGCACATACCCTACAAAAGATGACAAGACTTGTGGTTTCTTTTATGTTCGGTAGCAAACTATTATAAATTTTGAGACTTTTATGGTATAAACTATTTTTTGTACTTGTTAATATCGTTTTTGGGAGTCTAAAATCCTGACATCCTCTCGTAGGGTAAGTGTGAACATTGATATTCAATAATATATTTTTTTGCATATATTTTGGAAGCATTTTTTTTTTAGTTTATATATTATTTATTAATTTTAATTTATTAAAAATTCGCTTTATTCTTATATATCTATTGCATGTCAAAATTGCTCTAATTCTATTCCATGATAGTCTATAATATTAAAGGTTCTATGATTGATTTCTACATAATAAGTATTTTTCCTTTTAGCATGAATGTTCCGAATATTGCTAATCTATTATGGTAACGTGAACTTATCATCATTCCATACATTTTCTTGTCATTTTCCTAACCATAACATTATGCAAAGAAACCAAATTCAAACTCCATGCAGTACCTAAGGGTGGTGGTGGAAGTAGCGAAAAAATATATATTACAAAAATGCGTTATACTCTCTAAAGTAATGTGTTTGGTAAAAATATAATACAATGCTTTAATACTTATAAAATAAATTATGGTTTTTGTATCAATTCGACCAAAAGCCCACATTCATTATAAATCAATGGACGTTGAGTGCGTTTGTACTCAAAACAGAATTAATTTGTTAAAACAATTTATTTGAGTGGTATGATTTTTAATAAATTCCACGAATAAAATATAATTTTGTACGCAATAATGTATTATTGCATTCTACAATATTAAACATACTCACCATCACGCATGACCCTCGAAGAGAAGCAAAAGCCACAATTTTCTGTATTGGCCTCATCCAACTGTCGATTTGTTCAGGAGAACTTTGTTCTCTTAACATATCGACAATGTATCAAGCCAGAATACGCGAGAATTGTATGGAGAGGTCTACTTTTTTCATGGCTTTTCCAACTTTGAAGTCAAAAAACACCAACTTAGAGGCTTCGCAGCATATATGTTCCATACACGGATTTACTCAGAATTCGGAGTAGAACATTTCGTGTGTCTGTGTGTGTGTGTGTCTGTGTGTGTGTCTGTGTGTGTGTCTGTGTGTGTGTGTGTCTGTGTGTGTGTCTGTGTGTCCGTCCCCCCCTTATAACTTTTGATCCGCTCAATTTACAGAGCCTAAAATTTCAGAATATATAAACAGTTACAGGCCTACAAAACTTTTATACTCGGAATTTTGAATTTTTGTTTCAGTCAGGGGTTATCAACTTTTGAATTTTTATTTTATTTTTCCATATATCTCAGAAACCATAAACGCTAGAACGCTGAAAATTGGTACAAACATAGACAAATACAAAATCTCAAATAAGTTTTTTCAAAAAAATTCCAGGGTTTCTCAAACATTTTTTATTAAGAAAAATATTTTTTTTATGATAAATTTATGAGTTTAACTGCCTATATTTCCAAGACTTTTACAATTATCGAAAAAAGCCGAAACACCCCAACTAGATAATTTAATTTTCTATAAAAAATATTAACATTGTAGTAGAAGATCTCAATTTTTTTTTAACAATTTTTTTAAAAATTGAATTTAGTGACGACATCGCTTCATACATTTTGTATGGCAGTCGCCTATACACAATATGTAAGAAGACTTAATAGTTTGTTACTTCATCTCCAAACATACATACATACCATCATGCAATTTGCATATTCTGGGTAGGAAAAAGGATCTTCCTCCATACTATCCTATCTTGACATACATACCTACATATGTTGTATAGAAAACAAAATATCTGAAAATATTCAATAATTTGTATCTATGGGTTTATAGTTTGGTACATATTCTTCAACTATACATACTATCGCTCTCGACAGTTGGATCTCATGTGTTACATGCAACTAGTTAACATAAATGCATCTAATAATATTAAAATCTTTAATTAATTTTATTTCATTGGTTTGTTCATAGTTAGACGGTCATTTTTACTGCAGAAAACCAAGATTAATGTTAATATACATATTTTTAAATAAAAAAGGTGAATCAACAAAAACCGTTTATCGATATTTGACTGTACGAAAATACTATATGAGAAATGTGAAAAATGCAAAAAAACAATAGAAACTAGAAACAAACATATGTAATATGTATATCGGAATTATTTTTGTTTCTAGGAGGTTCATTAAAAGGTCGTATAGAAATGGATTCAAACGTGTTAAAATAGATAAGTATTTAGTCAATATATGTACATATTTTATCAACAAATGGTATACTGCGCAAGCACTACCCTTAAAAGTATTATAGGTGTAATTGGTATGACGGGTAGGAAGACGAAATGTGTTAAAAGTAAGTACATAAAATTTAAGTCAGAGAGCAGTTATTTTTAAGTATTTTACTTATTATTTTATTTAAGCGCAGATGCGACTTTTGATAGTACAGTTTCAAATTGTAAAACCTATTGGTTTTTTAGAAACTCTACCTAAATGATTATTAAGCACTTATCGCTTATACTTTCTAATACTATCCCGAGAATTATACTGTAATACTACCAAAGGGGACTAACATAACCTAACATAACATAACCGTATATGCTTTTTGTATTATAATTTGCCGGAGAATTGACTACATCAGCGTTAAAAAGTATACTCGACCAGTACATACAAATCGTTTAGGTATACTTTCTGGGAATTCATTTTCTTTTGTGTTCTGAAACTATATAGTGAATTAACACTATTGATGCGTCTGGCCTTGTATACCTACTTTCCAAAGTTTCAGCACAGATATACTTTAATTTCCTCAAAAAGTTATATGGATAGCTTGAACATGCGTTCCTACATACAAAAATGGTGTTAACAATGAGTATCTGAAACAATACAAGGATAATCGGCTTTCGATTCTTTCTGCCTAGTATACAAGAGACGCGGCGTGACGTTGTGTACTTGAAAATGTATAGAAATTATTGTTGTTAGTCAAATAATTTACGGATGAAGGTAAAAAATCATAACGTTTTTGTAAAACCACGTGTCATTTCATAACCATTCATTGCCAAGTTTCATCCGCGCTATATGACAAAACTGCTCGTGACGTTCCTTTTAAAAATGCAATTTTAGATCACAGCACAGAAATGAAATCATTTAAAATTCGCAAAATTGCGGGTGTAACGTTCAAATTCAAAAAATTTTAGGAAAAACGGTCATATTCACCACCGCATACAAGGGAATGCAGAGGAGCGTCGATTATTGGGTATCTGGAATTTTCGGGAAATTCATACAATGGCAAAATAACTGCTATCAAAAGTACCTATTTACCAATAAGATGAAGTGATCAGACAAGATTAATAATAATCCAAAAGGCTGTCCACCTTGCTATAGATAGGAAGGAATGAAAAAGATAGTGGTTGGTGTTGCAAGGTGATCGCGACCCTCAAGAATGCGGCCTAAGACCAATGAGAAAAAGGAGACGTATTACTTTGTCACAAGCAAAAGCCATCAGTCTAATTACGTTTATTAAATCGCTGCTGCTACTCGTTACAAAGGATTGGGCTTCTATTAGACCCAAACTAAAGTGTGAAGTTTTAGATGATCGGTGTTCAGATAATCGTGGTTCTACTGTATTTCTTCTTATTCTTTCATCACTATCTATTTATAATAAGTTTAGATAAGAATTTAATATAAAAGTGGTTATATTTTCCACTTGTTTTAAATAACTTCACTTCTTAAAAATGGATTCAAGAACGTTTGGTGGTATTTTGATATCATTATTAATACAGTGAAATGTTTTGTGCTGGCCACAATCCACTCATTTTAATAGCTTCTGTTTAAACTTTCAAAATATTTTATTATATTGCTGAACTTCTTATGTGCGGTTCAAATAACTTAACTTCTGCTGGTTAGTCCGTATTTCCTCATTACATGGGATATACCTATAAGTAAAGTGTAGATAGTATGTAGGTATTGTGTAAGTGCACTAACCAATAATCTACATCTCTTTACCACATGACTGCCGGTATGATTTAATGACTCATTACTAACTAAATCAAAAGTCTGCACTCTTGAACGATGCAGGTAATGGAGAGAATCTCTTGTGGTGTAAGAAAGCTAGAGAATCTCGTGGAAACTACATTACCCTACTTAAAAACATTTCGATACTCAGTGGTAATATCCATTTGATCTTTCACAATATTATTATTAGCAGGTTAAAATTACCGAATGTAAACGATTTTCGAACCAATTTCTCAATAGATTTTATAAAAAATTTCGTTTTCATTCCATAGATGGGTCAGGTGTTTATAAGAATATTTTCAAAGTGTTTTATTTTCAATAAATGCCATTCAACATAATTATATAAAATTATTAAAATTTGGATTGATAGGAAAGTCTATGAAAAAGGATAACTTGCGATCGTTGCACAAGCACTTCAAGTTATCACGTAAACCAGATAATGGTCGTAGTTGCAATAAATAAATATTGCAACTACGTCTTAATTATCTGGTATGTAAAAGATATAAAAAAAACTTGAGCTGGTTGTCAAAAATTTTTTTATACAAAACCTTGATATTTCACGACCTCATTTCTATTGCAGAGATGCATTCTTTGAATAAAGATTTAAAAACTAAATTTTCTAGAAAGAGATAGAAATTTTTAAGGTTTGACAGAAGTAATCAAAGAAGCCCATTACATAATCCAATTCAAATTATAGTCGAAGTTTCACTGCATTTGTGGCTCACTTTGTATATTACATAAAGTTTTCAGACTTTCCTGATGTTTGTCATCTTTCAAGAATGCCATTTTAAGTTCCAATAAGCAGAACGACTTACATATTGTTTTCAAACCATCAAAATGAAAACATTATTTCTGAGGAATTGTTTTTTAAGCAATACCTTCTATTTTAACAGCTCTTGGATATTGTATTTTGACATATGAGTTTGGAACTCAAGGTCTAGGTAACACAGTTTTAAAAACTTTCTCGAAATTTTATCTTTTATTTACGTTTATTCATTAACTTAAAGTACCATTTAACCGATTTTTATATAACTACAAACATGTTCGTTTTTTATACATTACTTACTTACTTTACGTGTCCGGGTTAGATTCTGCCACTCCAGTAAGCCGCGACTTTCATCGCTTTGTCATTGGCCATAATCAGGTCCCTAGGTGTACAGCCTCCCCTCATCAGTGGACACATCAGTAGGTGGCTGTCATCCTGGGTTTCGCCACAATCACAACAAACATCATCATCTGCAGGCAGGTACCCCCACCTCTTGAGGTTCTTCTTGCATCGAGTGACACCAGCTCTCAGCCTATTGAGGGTAGTCCAAATAGAGTATGGGAGATGTTCGCCCAATCGTGCACCCTCTTGTAAGTCAGTCTGTGACGTCGCTCCAAAATCCAGCTTCCATAGCTCTTCTCTCCGTTGCTGTGAGGTCTCAACAGGGGAGGTAGTTTTGATAAAACTATTTCTAGACTTGAGACGCGACGTAACTGGCTGATGGTGATGCAGGGGGTGTCTTCGGTCGTGGAATTGTTTGTATCTCTCCGCATCTGCCGCAGTCCTTCGTCGTATGTAAGGTGGAGCGATTCCGATTATTGGGTATAGCTTTTCGATTGGTGTTGGCTTTAAACATCCAGAAATTATTCGTACCGTTTCGTTTATCGCTAAATCCACATGCTTGGAGTGAGCAGACTTCTGCCAAACCGGCAGAATATATACATTGATTTTAAGATTTTTATACATTGATTTTAAATCTTAAACAAAAAACTTATCTCATCATTTTTTCCTTTTATCCTCAGAATTCCGTACAACGAAACCACTAAATCCAGTACGACGAACCACGTCAGAAAAACAGACCACCTATTGCAACCACCTCGGCCCAAGGGATACAGTCTTAGAATTGGCATTTACGGATGGAGGAAGAGATGTCTCTACCTTCTGATCCTGGGCCTTATGGTGATGATGATAGTTAATCTAGCACTGACTTTGTGGGTTTTAAAAGTCATGGACTTTAATTTGGTAAGTATTTAATATATACATTTTTATAGTAAACCCACTCTTTAACGTTTTTCCAATTTTAGTTTTGAGATCTGATTTTTATCTCTAATTCTCTTCTTCGCTATGCTCTATTGGTTTACGTTGGTTTCATTTATATTACAGGATCCGATATATTTGTAAACTGTGTTTGACTTTTTCAACTGTTTCTGTCTTCACTGTTTATATTAATATAGTGTAGGGAATTGAGAAGGCAGCCCCTCTGGCTTGCCTTTATATACATATATTATGTCCCCACCAAACAGGCTTTTACACTCCACTAAATTGGTAGTCTCCATATGACTCAAATACATGAAGTTACTTATAATATGTAGATTTGAATACGAATACATGGCTAAACTTTCCTATTTAATATATTATGAAAACGTGAAACAAATGTTAATGAGGTATATATTTCTGCCTTATTAAAAAAGAAAATATAATATCAATAATATAATCAATCATTCAAATTGTTTGCAAATTAGGTGTGTAAATTGATAATTAATAGAGAAATATTCATATTTTTTTACTTAAAATTAAAGGCTAAAATATTGGGTTGATACTGAGGATACACTACTACACAAATCTCCACAAACATGAAAATTACCTAGGTAAAGTAAATATGAATTGAAAGAAACAAATTATAGTTTGTTAAAAAAACTATTTTTTTACCTTTTAAATCGAATATTTGGTCCTAAGTAGTATTGACAAAATTATAAATGTTCATTAAATGTAACTGAACCAATGAATTAACTCTCTTTTTTTATTTGGTCTCTTCAACTGAGACGAATTTTTCCAAAAACGTATAAATGTGATACTATTTGTATAGTATAGTGATCTCAAACAAGGTTTTGAAAAATATACAAAACTGGTTTTTCCTAATTCAGACCCGTAGGTACAAGGTGGGTTGTATATTTTATTTTTCATGCAAACGGAGGTTTGAATTCAAATGTGACATTAACCCTTATACTTTAGTTTCTTCCTGTCTGATTTGTCCTTTTAATACGATATTAAATTCAATTTATTTTCATAGGATGGTATGGGACAACTGAAGATCGTGCCTGGAGGACTACATCTGTTGGGTCAAGCCATGGCCATGGACTCCTTATACGCCTCCACCATCCGCTCTCGCAGAGGTCAACCCATCACTCTGGAATCATCGAGAAACTTCACCATCAACACTAGAGACTTAGACGGATATCTGGATAATCAGTTATTTTTAGGTTAGTTTTAAACTTGTGAGCATGGTATTCAAATGTAGTATTTAAAAATGTAATGTGAATGTTATTATTTTAAGTCACAAAATCTACATTGATTTGAGAATTTTATCATCTATAGTTCAAGGCTCGATTTCTTTGATTTTTATTAAGGTGACGGGATAGGCTCCAATATACTTTTTGGATTGCTCATTACGCCGTATTCTTAAAAGTAACGTCTTCAACAAAAATATATATAATTCTATCATTATTTGTCTATACATTGGCCCGATACACTTTCTTTTATCTTGTGTACTTTTTTCGTAATATTTATTTTAATAGTACCTGTTTTCTCAGATTTTTTATCCATAACTCAAAACTTATTAGGCTTAGAAACATTAATTTTTTTTTCAAATGATAGGTATTTTATAAATCTAAACATTGGCTTGATACGTTTTTACACAATCTTCTCACTTTTTTGTAAAATCAAAGAAACCATAGTATTTTATGTAACGCTCGATTCAAATACTTGGGCGCACACGATTGTAATCTTTAAGGACGTTCATTCTCATACAATAGTTAACAAAGTTTGCATTTGACCTGCCTACATTGCCTTACCCTGCCCCTTAAGCCTTAAATTCCAAGTTCGATATCAGCCAAAACTGTATTTATTTTTGATTCTTCAATAACATTGGACAAAATTTAAGTAAATATTCTTAAACAAATTTGTTTCTTAAACAAGGTAACCTTATTCTCTTATACTTGTGGTTAGTAAAATGAATCAATACAACATTAACATATTTATCGGATTACTAAACCAGTAATTTTTTTTTATACTCATATATAATTATAAATTATTTTAAAATTTTGCATTTGTATCATTTGAAATAGGTAATGACCGCTTGGAATGCATGGCCAGTACCTTCCGCATCACTGATCCTCGAGGAAGTCTGGTGTTTTCAGCCGACTCTCAAGAGGTGGTGGTGGGAGCAGAAACCCTTAGGGCGACGGGAGCTGGAGGAGTTTCTGTTTCTGGATCTCTGCAAACTCCCTTAGTTAGAGCCTCTTCAGGAAACCAATTACTGTAAGTTAAATCAATTTTGACAGTCGATTCATAATCTATAGTTTTGCACAACCTGTATCAATCATTTATTAATATTATAATTTTTATATATTAAAATGGTCGTCGTTAAATTTCTGAATAAATTGATGTAGTTCAAAGACAGGAAAACAAAAATAATTAATTATTATTTGATATCTTCACTTCCGACCGAGTTTAGGCTATAGGCTCAAAAGTGTAACTATGTATCTACCCATAATCATTATCGGCATATGTTTCTATTCAAAAATGTTTCTATAGCACTACATATTTGGCAGAGTTTACAAAAATATTACACCTGCTTATTCGAATATTAATCTTAATTTTACTTTTTCCTATTATTAGTTTGGAGTCTCCGACTAGATCATTAGAGGTCCGTGCAGCATCAAACATCAAATTAGAGTCAAGAGCTGGGGACATAACAGCTTCATGTCTCACAAGCCTTCGACTTCAATCTGTTGCGGGTTCGGTAAGAGAAAACTTTTAGAAATCTGTTTTTAATTTAAGTATTTCTTTTAATATAAGACAACATATAAAACGTACCAAACAAATTTCAAGTCATAAAAAACTTGGTATGAATAATGTTTTAACTAATATAAAATAAACATGATGATATTCATCTCATAAACATGAACTATCTGTAGATATATTATAAACTGTTAAAAAACAGGAATATTTTTCATTGTTTATATTTGAAGATCAAAATAAAGTGCATACTTTAACAATTCATCAACAGTAGTGAATGAATTGAAATTGAATGAGAAAATAAATTAACAGTTTTAACGACAATTCTTATCAATAACGTCAAATTTTGGCAAAAAATATGATAATTATTTTTGACACATAAACATTATATTATCCTCTTGTTGTTCGTTTTCAATATCTTTGTCTTTCTTAACACCTCAGCTACTGAGAGACCAGTTATTCTCAATATTTTGTTACTCCACCAAAAGGGGGCTCGTCCATGAGGTCGTTGTCCTTCCATTTACCCGATCTTTCAAATTGTTAGGCTACTTTTTCGCTATATATAAACTATTCAACGGGTTCAAATATTTGACAAAGCACCTGTTAATTGTCCAAAAAGCAATAGAAAATAAGATAAAACATGAAACAATAGTATTTAAAATATGAATCATTTTCACATTTTCAGATAAAGCTAGAAGCGGCGAGCATATTCATGCCAAAGTTAAAGTCAGCCCTTCCACTTCCTCCGAGTTCAACGCACAATCGAGACCCTCACCATCACGATATATACCAGTTGTGCGCATGTGCCAATGGCAAACTCTTCCTAGCATCTCCTCATGGACTCTGCGCAGCTAAAGAAGACAGCTATATATGCCGATGATCCACAAAAATATTAGTGAAGTTTATATTTCAGACAATATTAAATATAGAATTATTTATCAATTAATTTTATCGAAAAAGTATACACATGTACAACGATCGTATTGAAACGTGTTTTTTTTTGTAATAAATAATTATTTTGAAGTAGATACAATCAGAGTGTTATATGTGAAATGTAGAATTAATATATAATTAATTGTATCTAACCATGTCTTATGTTTGATATTGTAAAAAAAATATTATGAGTAAACCATTGTCACATACATTCAATAATTTAAAAAATAATTCATCAATCGTTGAAAGCTGTTTGGAGTATTTCATAGCCCAGAATTATAATTTAATGTTTGAATAAAGCTAATAACTCGTAGTGACTTGTTTACACGTATTATTAACCAAGTTCTTATAAATTTACTTTGTCAATAGAACTTTAAAGTATCTCAGCATGTTTGATCTTCAATAATATTCATGTTTTCTAAGGAATATGATAAAATACTCTAGTATAACCGAATGAAAATTTTAAATTATGATCTCTAATGTTGTATTATGTATGGAAGCTTTTACAACAATTTTGATTTTTTAAGTTAGTAATATGATTTTTTTATCAAACAAATTTATCACAATTAATTAAATATTTGTTACAAAACAGTTTCTAAAAATATATTTTGTACCTGGCATAATTTAATTTTCATTTCTATGAAATGTTTGTCAATTTGTCAATAACAAAAATGTTTAATTTTGTTAAAATAGGTATTCAATAATTTATTTGCATATAATCAGAAATAATTTATATATTCCTTTTATCAAAAAAAAAATCTTCACTACATAATATTACGAGTATTATGAATATTACCTAGAGATTATTTAGTTTCAAATACTTTATTTAAGTATTTTGTCAATTTTTCCTGGATATTATTATTTTTAAAATAAAAATTAGAAAATCTGATAATTAAATATGAAATTTTGGACCATTTTATGGTTCGTGATACTTGTAATGTTCACGCGTTGGAGCGTATCGAAGCATCGATTTGTAGACAATTTGACTTGAATATTGATGTATGCTCTAAAGATAGACGCTTTAATGATGTTTATTACGATAAAAGTCATAAGCTCAAAGTTATTGAGATTAACCAAAAAAATCCTAATTGTCTTTTTTATATTTAATTGACAAAAACTAAATATTCGAATGAGTATGGGTAAGAGTGAGTATGTTTTAAAAAATATTTTCGAGGGACTAAAGAATATTTTTTCAACTGTTCATTTTAATTATTTCCATCTTTTTATTTTAATAAATTTAAAAAAATAATATGTAAATAAAATTATATTGTGAGTAGGTATTTAAATCAATTAAAAGTAATTAATTATCGTTGAGCTTATATTAATTAATATTCTCAGAGTACGATTTTAACAGAGAACAAATTATCTACTCTTAGGTATGATATAAATAAATATAAAATGAATGTTTTTATGAAGTTTCATTATATTATCATTATTGACTTAAAAATATATGACGAAGTTATGAAAACATTTTGATAATTATTCAATTATGTACATAATATTATATAATCATATTATTATAAGAATAAAACGAAAAATTAAGATATGAAATAAATAGTCTTAAAAAGATTATATTATCAAAAATAATGTTTCATGTTTTCTAAAATCATTCCTTTAAAATATGTTGGCCGGTTAAGTGAAATTTCACATAGAATATTACTGAAAGGAGAAAAATGAATTATGTTCAAAAAAGAAATTTCAAAAACAGTGTGAATATTATTTATATTATAAGTAACAAAAATAAAAAAAGACAAATATCATACTTATTTAAAAACAAAAAAAAAACAACATGGGCATTAGAAAAGTACTCAACTATTTTAATGTTTATTTATAATTTCTTGAAATACGTAGATAAAATCGATGTATTTTAGATAAATGTGTATCTCTTTGTTGTAATGTATTCAATTTTATTTTCTTCTTTTGTTAAATGAAAAAGTATTCTAAACAAACCTCTCAGAAACCTGAAATATAAAAATAAATTTACTAATGATATTAAAAAAATATTAATTATATTTAAATAAACAATACATGGAGCTCTTGTTTGGTGTTGCTTTAAAAAGCCTTGTAAATTGTATTTAAACAAATGAAACTGTAAATACTAAACGAAATTATGTAAATAAAGAAAAGCAGTTGAAATACACATAATTTTAAACTGTTAAACTAAGTTTTTTTTTATTGAACTCATTTGGATCTCACGTTTTTATTTGACTCCTTGGAATATCACAAAAAAATATTATTTTCAACCAGTCTACGTACCAGAAGCCCGATTTTCAATAGACAACATTACAGAGGTTTTTGCACTCGTATATAGGTACTATTTGGTATTATCTAAAGTAATAAAGCAATCAAAATGTTAGTGTTTGTGTGTGTGTATGTGTGTGTGTGTGTGTGTGTTTGTCTCACGCCTTCTGAAAAACCAAGAGCATCTAAAAATCTAATTTATGTGCGAACGTGTACCTGTATACCTGATGCAGTGTCACGCTAAAAATAATGCGATAAAAATGCTGAATTTTAAAAATATTTCAATAATTATTTTTTTCATACAAAATTTTCCAAGTCGTATCTGTCAAAAAAGTGTACATTTTGCACGCAAATATCTGTTAGTTTAAAAGTTAGAAGTACGTATTTACACGAAGAAAATATATTTTCAAATATAACTTAGCGTTTAAGTGAAAAACATGGTGAATATTTTGTATAATTATAATGTTAAACTTATTTTTAAAGTAAGCGTTTTGTACATAAACGCCGCCATTTTAATATCTTTTCATACAATATTTCATTTTCCCACCGAATGAATATGTTCTTGAAAATAATAAACCTTTGAAATAAATGTAATTATGAAATAATAAAATGAAACACAAGACATTACGGCAAGTTTTAAGACATATATTGTAAAAATGTGTTTATTATTAGTTAAGATGTAGGCATAATAAAATTGCATAATTTGTAAATAATATTTGATTTTTCTGACAATTTTCATTTTTATGGCATCGAACAAACCAATGTAGGTACCTACATATTCAAAAAAGTCTCAAACCATTTGATATTTTTAAAGTATTGGAATGGTTACTATGGTAACGGAAAGATTCTGATATTCAAATTAAATTTGTTATGAATAGAATTTCTTTAGAATATTGTTGTAGGTAGGTACCTACCTATTACTATTTACTTACAAATCAACAATATACTGATTTCCTATCGGAAAATTGTATGCGATGTGCTCCTAAACCGTTTGTCCGATTACAATGAAACTTTGGTGAATTGTCGAGCGTGTGCCCGGGATGGTTTCTGGATTTAAACTTTTTTCTTATTCTTCTTTTTCTTCGTGTATTTGGTCATTTAACCTATGAAGGGGGAGTATCCTGGGAGAAGAAGGTCCAACTGTCCTTCCATCTCTTCGCAGGTCTTCCAAGACGGTTTCTGGATATAAACTTTTTTCTTCTTCTTTTTCTTCATCGTGCATTTGGTCATTTTACCTATGAAGGTGGACTATCCTGGGAGAAGAAAGTCCAATTTTCCTTCCATATCTTCGCAGGTATCTGGATTTGAACTATTTTCTTCTTCTTCTTCGTGTATTTAGTCATTTTACCTATGAAGGTGGAGTATCCTGGGAAAAGAATGTCTTTTCATCTCTTCGCGGTTCTTCCAGGATGGTTTCTGGAATGAAACTTTTCTTAACCGGCTGAAGAGACGGGATGTAATGAAGGGAAGGGACGTAATGAGGAATTGAAGGGACGGGAGGTACTGAAGGGCCTGAAGGGACGGGAGGTACTTAAGGGAACGTGTACCTGTATACCTGATGCAGTGTCAGGCTAAAAATAATGCGATTAAAATGCTGAATTTTAAAAATATTTCAATAATTATTTTTTTCATACAAAATTTTCCAAGTCGTATCTGTCAAGAAGTGTACATTTTGCACGCAAATATCTGTTAGTTTAAAAGTTAGAAGTACGTATTTACACGAAAAAATTTTACTTTCAAGTATAACTTAGCGTTTAAGTGAAAAACATGGTGAATATTTTGTATAATTATAATGTTTAACTTATTTTTAAAGTAAGCGTTTTGTACATAAATGCCGCCATTTTAATATCTTTTCATACAATATTTCATTTTCCTACCGAATGAATATGTTCTTGAAAATAATAAACCTTTGAAATAAATAAAATTATGAAATAATAAAATGAAACACAAGACATTACAGCAAGTTTTAAGACGTATATTGTAAAAGTCTGTTAATTATTAGTAAAGATATAGGCATAATAAAATTGCATAATTTGTATATAATATTTGATATTCCGGACAATTTTTATTTTTATGGCATCGAACAAACCAATGTAGGTACCTACATACATATTATTCAAAAAATGTCTACAAACCATTTGATATTTTTTACATGTTCTATGGTTACTATGGTAACGGACACATTCTGATATTCAAATAAAATTTGTTATAAATCGAATTCGAATTAATTTAGAACATCATTGTAGGTAGGTACCTACATACCTAATACTAATTGAAAACCAACAATATACTAAGTTCGTATAGGAAAATTATTAAACTATCTTAGGTTAACTACAATACACATGTCATTCAATCTACAAACTATTTCCTATAGTGAAATTCTTCTTTTATTTAAGTAGACCTTTGGGTGATTTTTTATACAAACTATTTCTTGGAGTTTAATTCTTCTTCCTCTTCTTTTGTGAAGTCATTTGGGACAGTTCATAAATAAACTATTTCCTATAGTCTAATTTTTCTTTTTCTTAATTTATGTAGACCTTGGGTGAGTTTTTATACAAACTATTTCCTATAGTCTAATTCATCTTCTTCCTCTTCTTTTATGTAGCCCTTTGGGTGAGTTTTTATACAAACTTATTCCTATTATCTAATTCTTTTTCTTCTTATTTTATGTAGACCTCTGGGCCAGTTTTGATACCAACTATTTCTTTTAACGTATTTCTTCTTTTTCTAATTTTATGTAGACCTTTGTTGAATTTTGTATAAACTAACTTCCTATAGTCTTATTTTTCCTCTTTTATGTAGACCAAGGGAGAGTTTTCATGCAAACTTTTCCTTTAGTCTAATTCTTCTTCGTCTTATTTTATGTAGACCTCTGGGCCAGTTTTGATACCAACTATTTCTTTTAACGTATTTCTTCTTTTTCTAATTTTATGTAGACCTTTGTTGAATTTTGTATAAACTAACTTCCTATAGTCTTTTTTTTCCTCTTTTATGTAGACCAAGGGAGAGTTTTCATGCAAACTTTTCCTTAAGTCTAATTCTTCTTCGTCTTCTTTTATGTTTTACCTTTGCGTTAGTTTTTATACAATCTATTTCCTGCGTTAGTTTTTATACAATCTATTTCCTGCGTTAGTTTTTATACAATCTATTTCCTGACGTATAATTATTCTTCTAATATGTAGACCTTTGGGTCAGTTTTTATATTAACTACTTTCTATAGTCTAATTCTTCTTTTTCTTATTTTTTGTAGATCTTTTGGTTAGTTTTTATACAAACTATTTCCTTTAGTCTAATTCTTCGTTTTCTTATTTAATGTAGACGTTGGGTGAATTTTATATAAAATATTTCCAATATTTCAATTCATCTTCTTCTTCTTTTATGAAGACCATTTGGTCAGTTTTTTATATAATACATTTACTATTGTGTAATTCTTCTATTGGATCTTTTATGTAGACCATTGGGTCAGTTTTTATTACAAACTATTTGTTATAGTCTTATACTTATTCTTTTTTTTTCATTTAGTCTTTTGGGTTAGTTTTAAGTCTTATAGTCTATTGTATAGAAATATTATAAACAACATGCACACTTGACGAAAATACATAAAACGAATGGGATGTGACCATCACTAGAATCTTCTCAATACTTTTTTTCAATCGAAATTTACACCATTTATTATATCATCATATATTGCTTAATTTTCAATAACTACATATTTGATTTTGATGACAATATAATAAAAAATCGGGGTTGTGGCCATTACTGGACTCTTCACAACGTTTATATTCAAATTAAAAACTATTTAAGTCTTCTTCTGTAATGTAGATCAGTTTTATTGTGCAAAAATATAATAATCTATAGGTATGCACACTTGACGAAAAATATAAAAACGAATGGGATGTGACCAACACTAGAATCTTTTCAGTACTTTTGTTTATTTAATTTTTAAGCCA
Organism: Molanna angustata; assembly: GCA_963576475.1. Lineage (NCBI taxonomy): Eukaryota > Metazoa > Arthropoda > Insecta > Trichoptera > Molannidae > Molanna > Molanna angustata. Next base: position 2,425,216 of record OY754969.1, read on the forward strand.
TTTCTCATCATCCAAAATTACTAAATATTTAAAACACATTTGCGTTCGATGACAATATATAAAAATAGGGGTTGTGGCCAAATCCAAACTCTTTACAACGTTGTCTCTATATGATGTCATATTTAAAACCATTGACCATAGTCCATGCGTGCAGAAATTGTATGTACCTACTTATATATAAAAACAAATGGGTTGTGGCCATCACTTGAACATTTTACATCGCTTAAACTCAATTAAATTTCAAACAACTTTTTCATACTACGAATTAGCAAATATTTTTTATGACAATATTATATAAACGAATGCTTATTCCTTCACTAATTTACATTCTTGGCCAACGGCGGGACATAAAAGCTAGTACATAAATATATTGCAGGTATTTATCTCTTTAACAGACTTCCAAAACAGAGAAAGTTATCAATTCGACTTGAATCTTTTTTACTCTCCACTATGGAATAGTAATTTTTAAGCGTATTTTTTAACATCATTTTCTCAACGGGTATCATGCAGAGAGTGCGCACTGTGAGTTTCGTCGTGATGTGTTTGTATGGATGGCGTACGGCATACGGCGTACGCCGTACGGATTATCCTTTTTGTGTCCACTCTTAAGCCCAAGCTACATATAATATGTAAGTCCGATCGGCTTCATATTAACATCATATGTGTAAAGTGCATAGACCTAGAGCTGATTAGTTTTCCATAGATATTCGGTAATTTCTTCTCTATGATTTGTTGTTTCTTCTCTGTGCATTGTGAAAACTTTTGTCATCTGGGAATCTTATGCGTATTTGTTTAAGAATCTAATAGAAATTTACTTCATAAAAATGCATTGAAAGACGAAGAAAAAGAAGAAAAATAACGTGAAATCTGAAAACATTATTTATGAAAACTGTCAAATGCACTATGAAGTTATGTGTTAGTAATAGTCACTATCGCGTGCGATAAAAAGGGTAAGTATATAAGTGATTTAAATTATCGGAAACCCATTTTTTTTATTTTTTCATTTTAAGAACAAACCAGACATGAAATGGAAAAAAATATCACGAACATTCACATTGATTTTATGCACTCAAAATTCACATAAAATATTCAAAATAAATTGATAATTCCCAGATAGACAAACTATTATGGTGAAAGGACGCTGAAAAGTAAGCATGCCGAAAATATTTAACACCCTTCCAAGTGGTATGGATAAACTTGATAAAATATCCTCAGTGAAAACTATATTAAAAAAATATATTGTAGAATGTGACAACATTTGACTCATTAAATAAAAAATATGTATCCCATATTATAATTTTAATTATTACTGTAACTTAAGGAATGTAATATGTTCTTGACCTTTTTGTGTGGGAAACTCACTGATAGCCTGCAAGCTAGTTAGATCCCAATTATGAAAATAAAATAAAAAAAAATTAAAACGATTCAAAGTTAGGGGGTAATTTTAAAATAATGCTTTATAAATGTATATTTTAAATATTTTTTTATAGGAATTTGTGCAAAATTTTAAAATTGTGTGACGTACATTCACTAGAAATGTTGTTTATGGTATTTTTTAAGAAACACTCTGTTTGAGAGATATGATTTCAAATTACATATTTGAGAAATATAATTTCAAATAAAATATTTGAGAAATATGATTTCAAATAACATATTTGAGAAATATGATTTAAAATAACATATTTAAGAAATATGATTTCAAATAACATATTTCAGAAATACAATTTCAAATAACATATTTGAGAAATATGAATGAAAGTGCAAACTTTAATAAATAAATAGTGTTTTGTTATCACAGAAACAAGTGACTAACTTCAAATGAGGGCTAAAATAATTAAATACCTCGTCAGCAAATCTTCGTTTATGATCGTCTCCATCATTTTAATTCGTCAAGTTTTAGATATTCCTGCACATCACTTGCATAGGTTTACTCATCATGTGATATTTAAAATCTCCTCTCTATATCAACAAGAGAATTGTATTGTTTCAGCGGTAATTCCCAAGAATTATTGGAAACTGGAGGGGAATAATAATTCGAAAGACAGAGCTGCCATAACGCCGCTAATCCCCCCCCTCGTGAGGCTTTGATGGAAAATTAACTTAAAAAATTTCAATACGCTTCGCTTATATCCGATCGCTACGACAAGGATTAAACCTTTATCTACCCTCCATTTCGTCAAAGAAAGAGGATTTGAAACGTAAAAAAATATACATTTTCTTAAACGAAATTGAGATGTGTACTTAAATATTTTTGCAATATTTTAATAAGAATATTTCGTTAAGTGGTTTTAAGACATACTTACACAATTCTTTAATTTATTTATAAAAAATATAATATTCCGTCAGTTTTATACCACAATGAGTATAAACAAACAGTAAGCGCTATCCCTTAAATATTATTTTGAACTTTGTTTAAAATAATTTTAATAATAATAATAATAGTTATATCTAAAAATGCAAAAAACGGTAATAATGAATACATGTAGAATCGTTAAAGATTTTTTAAACGTTAATATTCGGGAATCAGTAGGGTTGTTAGGTAGTATAGAGACCTCCTCAGAGCCTAATCCTTTGATATGTTAAGTATCTGGATGGGTGAACTATTCCCAATTGAAAGCTTGATGATGCTTTTGTTGCATTTTATTTTGCTCTTTTAAATAATTTACAATTTACGAATTGATCTGCTAATTCTTTTGAGGAAGTGTATAATGGTAATAATAATAATTTAGTGTTATTATTTGTAGTGCTTAATTGTTATTAATATCATTAGTAAATCGGCCAGCGCCGTTAAAAAAAAATTAAAGTAAAGACTTTTTGATTCTACATTAATTTTATTCTGCGCGATATGCCTATTTCGCCTTGTTAGGGAAATAAAATAGGCCTATCGCGCAGAATAAAATTAATGTAGAATCAAAAAGTCTTTACTTTTAACTATAGATATAACTAATAATGGAATTCTACCAAATAAAAACTTCGTCGATAATTATAATAATAATAATTTGGATAATTTATATAACGCCGTTTTTGTGAAATATCTCACCTCAAGGGCGCTGAAAATTGATTACGTTGTATCAATTTGGCTCTGGTAAGATTTGCGAAAAAGGTGCGTTTTGAGTTTTTTTTCTGAACGAAGATATATTTTCGGTTTGTCTCGGTTTCGGTGAGGGTGTGTGGGAGCTTATTCCATACATTTGGTCCTGCCACAGCAAACGCACGATCACCGAAATTAGTTATGTCCACCCAGTTTATTTCAACTATTTTCCCAACCATGGATGAAGAAGTAGAACGAAGGGATAATTGTCTGTCATTTATTGAAAGCGGAATGCACAGTTCGGAGAGGTAAGTAGGAGTCATACCACGAAGTGCTTTAAAGATCATGAGACAAAGCTTATATTCAATTCTTTCGGGGTCTTTAAGCCAATTTAGATTGCGAAGATGGTGAGAGATGTGAGAAAATTTGGAGGCTCCAGTGATGAGCTTAGCTGCAGCATTGAAAACTGAAACTTTAAACTCTATTTAAAATTATTTTAAACTCTGTTTAAATGTTTTGTCTAGTGCGCCTATTTTTTCACACTCGTGCAAAATAATGCTAAACTTTTCGCAGGCGTGTAAATAAATAACAAACTAACAAATGACACATTGGATCCAAGCATGCTTATGTCTCTGAGACATATTAATTAGTTGATACTTTGTTTAGTCTTATTCCATTTGAAAATATATATATTTTCATTTATGGCACTTTTTATTCAAAAACATGACTTTGTCAATTTTTTTCTTTGCCACTATTTAACAAGATAGCTACGAAAATCAATTTAAAGAATACCAACTTGTTTAGATATATACATAATTAATAATAGAATTATCAAAAATAATATTGGACATGTTTAAACAGTGTAATTTGTTTTACATGCATGGCCAACTTTTGGTGTTATTTGCTCTAGTTTTGATCGTGTTGGCTTAGTTATAATTAGTGAGTATAAAAAAAATGGAATATCCCTGCCTCTCAGCTTTATTCCACATCCCACTCTTTGTATATCAGGGGTAGACAACACGTTGAATGCAAAAGAAATTGTAATCAACGTTATTTTTCAAAAATCTTATTCATTTCAATAGCTTTTTATACTTTTAATACAATTAAAATGGTCATTTGAATATTTTCCTCTTTCATTAGACGGACATTAATTCTTGAAAGGGCCTTTACAGCTGATAAAATGCAGAATAGGTATATGTAGAAAATTCAAATTAACAAATGTTTAAAAAAAATATTTGTCACTAAATTTTTGTTTTTATGGGCTGGAAACAATGGGTTGTTGGAAGAAATTTTTAGACAGTAAAATCGTCACAAGCATTGATGTTTAATTTAGGGAAATGTGCAAGGATGCATACGTAATTTTCTTCTTCTTCTTCAATGGCGCTACTTCCCGTTTCGAGCTTTGAATTCCGTCAGTCATCGCCTTCAGCTTCTTCCATTTCCGCAGCAACAACAGGTGCCATGTTAAATATGTATTTAACATCCACCAAAAAACAAGTTGCCACATTCTGGAGGCTAACGATATTAATCGTCTCACAGAACCAGACTGAAGACTCAATTAAAAACTGTGTCTTCACCGGAAATCGAACCCGGGACCTTTGGATCAGCAGTCAGATATCCAACCAACTGAGCCACGAAGGCCGACAAAGTAACCGATATAAAGTAACCAAGAAGACAGATTTTGTTTTATTGAATACTATTCAATATTTTACGAGCCACGAAGGCCGACAAAATTATTACTTTTTAAATTTTTTTTTTTATATTATTATACTTTTTTTGAGAATTTATATAGCAAAAATGTATTGCGTAGTTATTTTAAGTATTACCTCAGAACAGGCTTCGCCTAGTGAGAATATAAATTCCATTGTAATATTTAAGTAAAGTATTATTTGATGTAATATAAATTCCATTGTAATATTTAAGTAAAGTATTATTTGATGTAATATAAATTCCATTGTAATATTTAAGTAAAGTATTATTTGATGTATTATGGAAATAAATAAATGAAAAAAAAATTTGACAACTGTTCAAATAATTTTCTTGCAGAGTGTGATTTTTGATGCACTTATCACAATTTATTTAAAAAATAAATAGGTTTGTAATATTTATTACTGGTTGACCTCCCCTGCTATATTTTACTAGTCTTTATCATCACTACGAAATGAATAATTTATTTCTCTTTCCTTTTTACCCCTCAGTTTCTCTCTGTCTCTCTTCCTCTCCCTGCCTCCCAGTCTCCCTCTCATGCTTTGATTCTGTCGTTTCTTTTGTATGTGGCGGAAACCAAATTGCGCGGATTAACTCAATAAAACAGGGCTTAAATAAAACAAGTCTAAAATTAATATAACGCCAGAAATCGTTTTGAGAATTTTGCTTCATAATGTATTATTGTCCAAATAGATGATATTATGTAAATACATAATAAAACATCATGTTCAATATACCAAATGAAGCATACAAAAGTGAATACTAAGCGATTGTCCTTTTTTTATGGTCGCGAGTTCGAATCCTATCACGACCGATTACGTTCACCTCTAGTTCAAGCATTCATACCTGTATGAGGAATGCATGAGGATGTATATGTAGGTACCTGTTACAACGACATATATTCGTTGTGACAAGTACATAATATTAATTATTCAATTAATTAGATGTAATCACACCTGTCGCTGGTTACTCCACATTGTGGGATATACAGTGATGGTCTGAAAGAATAACGTTTTTAAAATAAATGTTTTTCAACAGATTTCAAGGGTTTATTAATAAATAATTTAAATCTTGGTCGTAAGCAAATCAGTAATGATTTTCCATAACAAGCCAAGATAAGACCGATTCATTTTTACCGAATCGCTATTTATTTGCTTATGCACTCACTTATTTTGAATGTCCCCATCAGGGAATACATTTATTTAGATTAGTTGGAAACACTAATAAGTTGGAAACACTGATTAGTTGAAAACACTGATTAGTTGGAAACACTGAATGGGGAACCACTGTTATTGAATCCCTTATTAATGAAATATTCACCACTGATCTTAAATATATCATTAGGTTCATAATTTGAATAGATATTTCTCAATTAAAAAAAAATTACAAGTTGAATCGATTTCCAGTCTTATTCACTGAATATGAATTCAGGGATATAAACGAAGATATTCAAAATATGATCTCATTTCTACAGCATTTATTCTACCTTCATGCGTCTTTTTCCACGTCCAATCTTCACTGGCATACGTCAAAGTAGGGCCTTTGAGGTATGCTATCAACTTGGACATGGCAAAACACTCATGAAAGTAGATGAATGCTGTAAAAATGAGATCATTAACAAGAGTTTTTAACTGAACGATACATAATGATATAATAAAAAATGAGGATATAAGGGTTACGATAGATAACCTGTCTACATGGGGCTTCCTGCAACAGGGAATACCAACGACATGATGTGACTGTGGAGAGCAGCAGACCACCCCACATCTGTGCAGCTGCCCCTCAAGTCCAGTCAACTGCACCATGCACGATCTTATGGTGGGCAATGATTGTGCTATTAACGTTGCTAGGCACTGGCAGAAGATTACTTAAATGCATTGCTGACACGATAGAAGAAGAAGAAGACTTTAAGATAAAGAACATACATACATACATACCGTCACGCCGTTTCCCTATTTGGGGTAGGCAGAGAGAACCGAACGCGAGACTCTTCTATCTTGGTATACCTGTTTTGCCTCATTTACATTCATACATCGCTTCATACATGCTCTCCTATTATTCTGACTTCGTATATTCCCCTCTTTCAAAATCTCATTTATATGATCATGCCAGCTCTTTCTCTGTCGACCCTTACATCTCATTCCACTCTTTTCAGCCTTGTATACTTTCTTTGTCAGTCGTTCAGCGTTCATTCTCTCTACATGTCCGAACCATCGCAAAGCATTTCTCTTCATTCTACTCAAAATATCTCTTTCAATCTTACATTCTCTTCTGATATCTTAATTCCTTATCCAATCATAAATTGTTTTGTCACACATTCGTCTTAGGGATTTCATTTCTCTCAATGAGATCCCTATCATCTCAATGAGGTCCCTAAGATAAAGAAAGATGTAATAATTAAAATAAAAGTTATTGCCCATGGATTGGGCATATTGAAAAAATACACGATGATCATTTCAATATACGTGAGGGTAAATTATGGAGTGAATAGTAGGAGAATAGCGTGACCGTGTGAATGTAATTTTGATACAAGGAAACATGGAAATATTGAAATGTGTAAATATTAATGTTTATATATTTCTCTCGGTCCACCACGATAAATACATGGCGTGATGGTATGTATACCTATATATATCTTTAGTCAAAATAAATTTGAATCAATCTATTTGAATCGACATAAATCATCTTCGTCCCATGTAGACATATAGTTGGCCCAATAGTCTATCCATTATTCACCTGTAGGTTCATATAGAAGTTGTTAAGGTGTAGGTATCTAATGAAAGCAGTCGTTAGCTTTCCTGAACATCTTGGTGGTGTATATTTGCGTTTTTAATTAAAACTTGAAGCTTCCATAGACCAGACAGAAGTACATAGAAGACACGAAACAAAGTGAATCATGCTGACTTCAGAGGAAATTTATTCGCCAGTGTCAGCTTTTGCAATCGCTTATGTAGGAAATATTATCATGTTATGAAACTCTATCAAAGTGATTCTTATATCTTTATTTACGAGATTCATTTTATTTAAAGTTTCGATAAAATAGTCATTCATTTATAGAAATAAAATTCATTTATGATTCTAGACTACAGTTGACCCCCATAAAATGTATACTTATAATTTAGTATAGTAAAGAAATACAACAATTTATTAAACTTTTAAGGTGCATGTTGGGATTTTTTTCAACAACTAAAATGTCTGTCTATGGAAAGCATGATTTTCAATAGTCTACCATAATATATATATATATATATATATATATATATATATATATATATATAGTAAAACGTGATTTTATATATATATATATATATATATATATATATATATATATATATATATATATATATATATATATATATATATATATATATATATATATATATATATATATATATATATATATATATATATATATATATATATATATATATATATATATATATATATATATATATATATATATATATATATATATATATATATATATATAAAATCACGTTTTACTATAACTATCGCTGCATACTATAACTGATATGTAAAAATAGCAATTTCCAACAATTTTTAACAATTGGAAGGCTGTTACCTCCGAAAACCACCACTACTCAGGGTTCATATCAACCCATCGTCGTTACCTGCTGACGCTGGCTGCACTAGTAAAGGTACACTTTTTTTGAACATAAATGAGAATACACAGTTTTCCAGAACGTGAGAGGATGTTAGAAATGAAGCAATATCAATGATAACATAAGTAATAGAGATACGGAAAAGCGCACCTCCTGAGAAAATGTTTCAATAAGAAAAAATGTTCACTCTAAAATATTAATACAAATTCAATGTTCTTGTTATTGAATGTATTATTAAAAACGAGTGGGTTGTGGCCAATTCCTCACTAACAAGTCATTCTATAAAATATTCAAATTTTGTATGGAAAATATCCAGCATTTTCATGGATTGAGTTTGATAAATTGTTTTTTATTTAAATATTTTATTAAGAAAACTTGATAACTCTTCAATGCCATTTTATAAAAGTGATGTCCCTTTTTATCAATTTGAAAATAAACATTTTAAATTTCCTGAGTTTGGGGTCACTTTGACAGTTAAAAAAATTGAGAAGCACTATTCAGATATCCTTCAAAATCTAATGGGATCTAAGCGAGTATTAGAAATACATATTTGCAAAATTTGAAAAGAATCGAATGAGTACTTTAGTCTATAATTGATAAAGTAAAATGAACACGCCGTACATAGCACACACACACACAGATACATTGTGATGAAACTTTCAGAATACAATCTCAGCATGATACTAGTTAATAATCTGAAATAAAAAAAATACCCTTAAAAATTGCGAAATCATAACTCCCCACTATATCCCCTTGGGTTAGTGAGGAGTAAAAATATTCAATATATTCGTTATAACTTATTGTTAAAGCTGTTCATAGATCAAACGATGGATGGATATCAAAATAATAAAATAAGGAGTTAGGTTCTCTCTACGTACTTCGTGAGGTAATGGTACATATATATGAATTTCCAAAAAGAAAACAAGTAAATGAAGAGTTCATTATAGTGTCACTTTTTTATTAACTTTACTCATTTACACATTTTTTTCTCTTCTAGTATATTGCGAAATAGGAATTTCTTCCAGTTACCAGGATTTTCAGTCCAGAGAAGCAGTAATTGCGTGAAAACGAATTCAAATAAATTTATTTTCTGTTGGGAATCAAACCCAGGACTCCGGCATCGTAGCCATCTGGTTTAATCACTAATCCACAATGGTAAACGAATTTAAATTTTAAACCATTTCATAAACGGTTAAGCCGCCAACACACTCTCATTCTACTCCCCCCTCCCCTTTCCTTTCATTCTTAAATCCCTCAATTTTCTAATCCAACACTTAAGCCTTAATTCTATTTCGATTTCAGTTCACCGTCATCGCATAATAATAATTGTATGTATGTATATCGCGTGAGGGGTGAAAAACGTGAATTGTGAACAACTTCAACTGTGAACGTAACAGAGTGTGTGAATATTGTAGGGCAGACCGACCGACTCTTAACTGTTATGTTTGGGGTTCGGGTCCCCAAATTGAATCGATTACAATAAACCTAATTCCCTTCAAAACTCGAATAACTTTATAACACTTCAATACTACATATGTATGGTGGTATATTTTGTACCCGAATCGTAGTATTTTGAAGAAACGACATAATATTAGTATGCCAAGAAGCAGTAATAACTTGAGGATTGGGTGTTTTTATATATTTTGTGAGAAAAAAACAATATTTGTAGAATTCATTTCATATAATAATAAACAACAAATATGTATTTTATACCAAAAGTTTAATTGCAATTGAATAGATGGCAATGTTTCTCTCAGCTTTTCTTCAAGCGATTTAATGTTACTGTTCAAAATATATATAATTTAAAAAAAATATGTGTTTCATTTCATTTCATTATTTCATTTCATTATTTCATTTCATTTCATTTCATTTCATTTCATTTCATTTCATTTCATTGCATTTCATTTCATTTCATTCCATTCCATTCCATTCCATTTCATTCCATTCCATTCCATTCCATTTCATTCCATTTCATTCCATTCCATTCCATTCCATTCCATTCCATTCCATTCCATTTCATTCCATTCCATTCCATTCCATTCCATTCCATTCCATTTCATTCCATTCCATTCCATTCCATTCCATTCCATTCCATTCCATTCCATTCCATTCCATTCCATTCCATTCCATTCCATTCCATTCCATTCCGTTCCATTCCATTCCATTCGACTCGACTGACTCGACTCGACTCGACTCGACTCGACTCGACTCGACTCGACTCGACTCTATTCTATTCTATTCTATTCTATTTTATTCTATTATTTTATTTTATTTTATTTTATTTTATTTTATTTTATTTTCTTTTATTTTATTTTATTTTATTTTATTTTATTTTATTTTATTTTATTTTATTTTATTTTATTTTATTTTATTTTATTTTATTTTATTTTATTTTATTTTATTTTATTTTATTTTATTTTATTTTATTTTATTTTATTTTATTTTATTTTATTTTATTTTATTTTATTTTATTTTATTTTATTTTATTTTATTTTATTTTATTTTATTTTATTTTATTTTATTTTATTTTATTTTATTTTATTTTATTTTATTTTATTTTATTTTATTTTATTTTATTTTATTTTATTTTATTTTATTTTATTTTATTTTATTTTATTTTATTTTATTTTATTTTATTTTATTTTATTTTATTTTATTTTATTTTATTTTATTTTATTTTATTTTATTTTATTTTATTTTATTTTATTTTATTTTATTTTATTTTATTTTATTTTATTTTATTTTATTTTATTTTATTTTATTTTATTTTATTTTATTTTATTTTATTTTATTTTATTTTATTTTATTTTATTTTATTTTATTTTATTTTATTTTATTTTATTTTATTTTATTTTATTTTATTTCATTTTATATATATAATACATTTGCTTTATATATATAATACATTTGCTTGATTCGTTTATACATTTTGAAAAAAAATCCTTTTTTGTGAAAATAAACAATGCTATGCGTTTCCGGCTAAGCGTTAATAAAATTTTAATCTATTCGATTATATTATGCTATATTCTATACATGATTTAACTTAATGTATGCTAGTGACAAATCAATAGCAAATTTTATATTTGAAGAAAAATTTGAAAAGGGTGTACTCAATTTTTTTTTTATAATTCTTGTTTCAAACAATTCCGATTTACTTAAACATTTTTTAATGTGATTGAGTAGTTTGTGATGTATTTTCTTCGAGCAAACAAATGCTTAAAGATAATATACATATTTTAACTTTTACTAATGTATGTATGTATATGGCATCAAAAGGTCACAAAATAATCTATCATAATCGACGTGTCGTTCAAAACTTGAGTTTGAATCTAAACGTTGGGTTGTATAATATTGTCAATATTTGATATCAACCTTACATGTCAGATAAACTGAATTACTTCAATCAAATTTATATTGCTTTAACGACTTCGATATGTTATTATTCGTTTCCTATATTATGTAGATGTTGATAAATATCACAATATTATGGAAAATGTAATAAACTTATGTAAACAACAAACACATAATTTTATAGTCTTTATTTGAAATCACGTGATGATATTAAATGCTGCAACAAAACTTATTTGTCATAATAATATTAATGGATTTTATGGTAAATTTATGGCAGTCTAAACCTAATACCTGCACCTGTCGATGGGAAGATTACTCTACCGAAACAAGTAGGTATCTACTTGTTTCAGTATCTTCTTTATTTTCAACTCATCAAGAGGTAAGTAAAGTATTTGTTTATCTATTTATTCTCTATCTGATCATTGCATACATGAGGAATTTATCAAACTCTCCAATTTTCAACGGCGAATAAAATCTGTATGCCTAACAGGTTTTAAGTAAAAGCGAATTGTATGAAAGAAAATTTTACTACATATGCATAAACATACCATTAGGCCATGTCCCTCACGGAGAAGGCAGAGATAACCGAATGCTACATTTATTCTATCGTAACAAACATTCATTTTGAAGTAGGTTTTATGTATATTAAAGATTATTTTTGTCAAAATCAGGTTATTTTTTCTCCAAATAACGAATTTCCATGAAGTAGTTTTAGATTTTTAATGCTTTTTCTTACATGCACCCCTTATTTGACAATGTTTTATTGCAGAATAATGCATTTGTATAAATATTATTACAAGTTTATCTTTAATAATTGTTTTAGTTCAGCCACAACCAAAAACCCAACGTATAGTGCCTTTTTCAAAATTTTATATAAAAATCAATTACATAAGATCAATCTATCATCATCATCAGCAATGGCGCTACAGCCCGGTGCGAGCCTTGGCCTCCTCAAGAAACTGCCTCCATCCCACCCTGTCGACAGCAAGTCTCCTCCAATTTGTCTGTCCGATCGCTCTTATATCGCCCTCGATGTCGTCCAGCCATCTCATTCTAGGTCTCCCTCTGCTTCTTCTTCCTTCAGGACAGGTGTCCAATACTTTCTTTGGGACCCGGCTAGGTATTGGACAACGTTTGGTTCGCCATACATTATTTCTAGCTCGTGGTTAATCCGGATCCTCCAAGATCCTCCTCACAGGAAGGACCAAATATTTTGCGAAGTATTTTCCTTTCGAACACCAACAGTGCATGCAAGATCAATCTAACCTTCTTCTTCTTCTTCTTCGTTTAGTAGACCTAGTTGGTCTGTTCTTCAGAAACTATGCCTCCTGGGATGACGAAGTCCAGCTATCCTTCCATCTCTTGGGTGGTCTACCGGGCAGGCGGCGGCCGGAAGGAATTTCATTTGCTGCTATATTTGCAAGCCGATCACTGTACATCCTGGCTACGTGGTCCCTCCAATGCCTTCTTCTGGATCTACTCCATCGAACGATGTCCTGTATTCCACATGTTTTCCTTATTTGAACATTGCGAACACGATCTCGGAGAGTTTTACCAGTGGTTGACCTTAGGACCTTCATCTCCGTTGTCCTTAGGAGCCCCTTAGTTCGTACAGTATCTGCTCGCGTTTCCACAGCATACGTCATGATCGGTCGCACACATGTTTTATATATTCTGACCTTACTGTAAATGCGCAAGTGTTTATTTTTCCAGATCATATTTTTCAGACATCCAGATACGACAGATGCTTTATTGACTTGTTCGCGGACTTCAGTGTATAAGTCGTTATGGCTGCAGATCTCTACTCCTAAATATTTGAAACTCATTACTTGTTCCACGGGCTTATCATCAACAGTTAGCTTACACCTTGAAGGTTGTTTGGATATAGTAATACTTTTTGTTTTACTGACTGATATAGCCATGTTTAGCCTCTGTGATACCACATGGAATTTGTTCAACATTATTTGCAAGTCATTCTCAGTTTCAGCTATTATCACCGCATCATCTGCATAACAGATAACATTAACAATTTTGCCACCCATTTTATACCCTAGTCCCAAGCCAGCCACCTCTTCTATGATTTCTTCCATTATGATATTGAACAGAAACGGGCTTAGACTGTCTCCTTGCCTTATACCATTGCTTGCTTGCTTGATCAATCTAACCATCTAAATTAATCCAACCACACCTTAGACTCTCTCACACATTCTACTATACACACTACCCTCTGCTCACATCCCGCAAAAAATACACGGTGCATACCTTTGTCACAAATAAATTTACATTGTTTTCCACATGTAATTAACACTCGATAAGAAAATTTAATTTTTCTTTCGCTTTCAATGTCTCTATTTGACTGTTTTGTGAAATTAAGTTATGATACATATTTTGTAGAGCGCAACTTATTCTTAGATATGTGAAAATATGGTATGTTCAAATGCTTTACAACAAGAGACATAGTCAATTTAAAAATGAATACCAAGCCAATATCCCATCATTATTGATAAACATGTGGAGTTTTTTCAGAAACATCAATAATGGACATAAATGATGTCTCAAAATCAACGCAATATTTGAATTAGCCGCCGTTTGTGCAGTTAATTGTTGGCAACTCTGAAAAAAAACAATTTGACAGCTGAGATTTAGGGTTGGTAAAAATGAAGCGTTACACGTTTTTGTTATCGAACAATATCTCAAAAATATTGAAATTTGGGAGGCCAGACCAACACTCACACGAACTACTTTGATATTGACATTTGAAAGGTTCGTTTATGGACGACCAGTGTCTCTTGCATTATTTTAGGACATCTTTAGACTATAAGGGCCTTACTTACTATTTAAAATACGAGTTAAATCAATGCTAAGTCAGTTTCGGTCATACAAAAAACTGGGTAAGTATCAGCTTAAAAACAAATTGCAAATAGTAAGTAAGACCATATAATATGTCCAGTTACCCATGCTTGTTATCTATAGTATAATCTTTTACCTGTTAAATGAGTGTAGGTTTAATATGATTTAAATTTTCAATATGTCTAGTGTTTTTAAGTGTTTTATTTTTGTTTGGATACAAATAGTATCGGCAACGAGCCGTTTGACTAAACCGTAAAATATTCAAGACACCTTAATTGGTTAATTCGTAAACAGACAGAGCCACCTTAACTAGGTATGAGCATTTTATTAATGCGATTGTTGCGTTAGAAAAAACACTATTTAATTAAATTTTTATAGTTTTACTTACTTGTTATGAAAGTTCTTGAAAGGCTAAATTGAGAACGCCTAGGTCCCGGCAGAAAACAAATATCCTGGCTACGCGGAGACGCTGTTCTGAGTAATAACATGCCTTGGACGCCGATAGGCCCTAGCTGGACATTGTTTTAAAACAACCAAAAAAAAAACGTTATAACGTTATGCACGTGTCTGGTGGTCTGCCTGATCTTCTGGCTGAAATCTCGATGTCAGATATAATAGATAATATTATAATCGTTTCATTCCATATGAAACATGCCTGGAAAAAGATGTTTGATTATAAGTTGAGCGTAGAGCATAAATTCCTTGGATTTCGATTAATTTGTTACTAGCTGATTTGACAAAAAAAATCAAAATGAATCCGTAGTCTTACAATAAAAATCAAATTAAAAACGAGCAACAAAATTACAGACAACAATCCTCCCCTTAATGTGTTTAAGTGAACTTTAAATACCATACCACCCCAAGAAAATTGAAGGCGGTCAAAGAACCCCTTAACATTAACGTGTTTGGCTTTTCATACGCCATTTACACAATGAACTTTTCAAGTTTACATTATGTATATGGACACAGAACATGATCGGATATTTGTATACATCTTTGTGAATGATATTCGGAGATTTATTTTATTTTATTTAAATTAATCAGGGAAAAACGGAAAAACCAACAGCTATTACATATTACTATTAAATGTACATATTTATAAAGAGTAACGGTATGATATAGAAATGGAAAACCATAAAAAAATCGCACATCCTTAATATGTTATGAATTGAATTATCTTCCTCCTAATTATAAATATACCTATACATAAATATTTATAAATACTAGTGATTGCGCAGAGGACAAAATTCGACCATAATTCATTTAGTTTAAAAACTCATATGACCTGGGGGGCAAGTCTGGTCCAACCGGCGAAATCAAATCCCTCACGATTACCCATATCATGGATATAATTATCATATGGAGTTCTATGACATCTAAATATATGTATTAGAGATCCATGATATGGGTAATCGTAATGGTTTTGATTTCTCCGGTTGGACCAGACTTGCCCCCCAGATCTATCATAAAACGAGTGGTTGTGGCCAACGCTAAACCCCTCACTACCATGTCACTCTACAAAGTATTCAAATTTTGTATGGAAACATTTTTGCATTTTCATTAAACTTAGGTATATATTTACATAGTGAATTTACAATACATTAAAATCAAATTAATAAATCCATAAATAAATATAAAACTAAATAAGGTCACATTTTCAGGTCGAGGTCCCCGAGCCAGTCCTCAAATGCAGGCGTCAACTCGCAAATATCCGTCTTTGGGCCCTCATATGCACGGACGCTGCATTCCTCCAATATAACATATGTTGCATTGTTTGAGAGGGATGGCCGCAATCGCATTGAGCTGATGGAACAATGCCCCACTTTGCCATGAGGTAGTTACAGCGTCCATGTCCAGTGCAGATCCTATTTAAAGAGGTCCACTGCCTTTTTGGCAGATCGAAACCTAGAGGTATCATCGTTGGAGTAGCCATGTACCCATTAACATCCAGGTTGGAGTTCTCCCAGTCATTGTTCCAAATCTCATTCAGGCTGAAGCCCTCTCCAACGAGGTCACGTCCGAGTTTTTCTGCTGGATTCCTTAAAATCTCCCAGCCACACATAGTGAATATATTTTCATTAAATGACTTTTATTAAATTATTTTTGATTTTAATATTTAATTATTTAAACTTCACAATTCTACAATAACATTCAATGAAAATGATGTGCCATTTTTCGAATAATGAACTTTCTGCAATCTTCCTACATGTAAACTTCATCTATGCCAAATTTCAAACTCCATATAGACTTCAACTATGCCATATTTCAAACTCCATATAGGTATAAACTTCAACTACGCCAAATTTCAAAATCCATATAAACTTCAACTATGTCATATTTCAAACTCCATATTATAAACTTCAACTATGCCAAATTTCAAAAACTCCATATAAACTTCAACTATGTTCATTCATACATTCATACCATCACGGCATATCCCACAATGTGGGGTAACCAGCGAAAGGTGTGCGGATGTGCATTGCCTTATAAAAGGGAGAACAACACATCTATGTATACCCACACACCAGTCTCGTTTCACCAAAAAAGGCACTACATTCAGAATGGGTGGTGAACCTCATTGCTGAACTATGTGAGATGTTATTGTTGCCTGTTGTATTTTCGATTACTCGCCTCTTACGGGACACTCGAAAACAATGATTTAAATGAATGGAAGCACTATTCTAAGCCGGTGCCTCACAGCTAATGCAAAAAATACCAATTGAGCACAGAGACCAATTGAAATCTCTGATTTTGAGATCATTGCCCCATTATCTCAAGTGAGTTATTTATAAATTATGTATTAATTTACCCAGTATTAACTGTACGATGTACCTATATACACTCACTGATAACTTGTGATAATAGGCATACTTATATTTATGTTTTTTTTTACAAAAAAAATCAATCCTCATTATTTGCATTTTGTTTTCATTTATTTATTTATTTAATTTAAGGCGAAACGTACAGAAATTTGCAAATTACATAAGACAACAATGAATTTTAAATATTTACCAAAATAGTACGTGTGTATCTGTGTATGTCACTGAACTCCTCCTAAACGGCTGAACCAATTTTGATGATTTTTTTCATGTATGTTTGTGAGAGTCCCTGTATGGTTTATGGCCAGTTTCATAAAAATTAAAGGAGACTTAATGTCGACTTTAAAATAAAATGCGTTTAATAACAACAAAATGTCACTTAAAGTTCACTTTAATATCAAGTCCAGTGTCTTCGTACTTTAGTCACTAAAGTCTTCTTTAAGAGCAGTTCATTTTTTTACCACCAGAGTGTGCTCCAATATGACATAATGTACAACATATTTCAAACTCCATATAAACATCAACTATGCCAAATTTCAAACTCCATATAAACTTCATCTATGTCATATTTCCAACTCCATATAAACTTCAACTATGCCAAATTTCAAACTCCATATAAACTTCAACTATACTAAATTTCAAACTCCATATAAACTTCAACTATACCAAATTTCAAACTCCTCTGTGCGCACAGCTTGTTAAAAAAAGTTCGAAGTTTTCGCTTCACGTATTCATTTATAGAGTGTTATCAGTTGAAAATAACGTCTGAATTATGTTTTTCATTTTCAAACTTATGTATGCAGAATGATTCATAATGCATGAGTGAAAATTACAGATATTATATGATAACCAAGGGACCTTTGCGATTGCTAAATTTAACCTATTTGGTGTTTAGTATCTAAATTTGTTCTCTGCATGATTTCCAATCTTATACATCTATGTATGCCTTTCTTAATTCTTTCTCCCCACCATTTGTTCGAGGATAGCCTAGTCTTCACACCATTTTTTTAAACATAACCTACAATAGTTTGGTAATAATACCAATTTAGTCATTTATTTTAATATTTTAGTTATTCTTTTTAATATATAATGCAACTGGCTCACGCCAGTCGCAATTATAACTACAAACAAACCTAACTAACCTATTTTTACCAAACTTTTGTAGGTTAGGTTTACAAAAATGGTGTGAAGACTAGGCTATCCTTTGTTCGAATGTCAATGCATTGAGAGAGAATTCTTTCATTAAAAATATTTGTTTCGACTTGGTGTACCTCCTTACTACAAGGAATTGCTTTGTGCCCATTTTTTTCGAATCGTTTAACTTGCAATAATCGTAAAAATACTGTAATAATATCACGAACGGATATTGATTCAACTTATTCTATTAATCAACATAAACCTTTATACTATCGACAAACTTTTTACCATTCGTCAAATTACAACAGAGAAAAAACACCAAATATATTAACAAAATTACAAGTAGATAAGACCGAGTGGACTGTGTCTAACGCAAAACTCTCCACAACATACCTAATTATTACTATGCACTTTGGTTATCATATTGAATTGTTGACAATCCATGAATGTATTTCAATAAACTACTTTTTACTCCTCACTAATACAAGGTGATATAGTGGGGAGTTATGATTTCGCAATTTTTAAGGGTATTTTTTTTGCAGATTATCAACTAGTATCATGCTGAGATTGTATTCTGAAAGTTTCATCACAATGTATCTGTGTGTGTGTGCAATGTGCTATGTGCTGTGTGCAGTGTGCTATGTACGGCGTGTTCATTTTACTTTATCGATAATAGACTAAAATACTCATTCGATTCTATTGAAATTTTGCAAATATGTATATCTAATACTCGATTAGATCCCAAATATATGATATTTTTGTTTTAGCTTGTATTAATTTATACTTTTTTTTAATTTTTTAGTTTTTTGTGAGTTCATTTGTATGCTTATCTTTTTTACTCCTCACTAACCCATGGGGATATAGTGAGAAGCACTATTCGGATATCGCACTATTCGGATATGAATTCGAAATTTTGAATCCATTCTTTTATTGCAGATCAACAATTATAGTATCATGCTGAGATTGTATTCTGAAATTTTCACAACAATGAATATGTGCTGTGTGCTATGTACGGCGTGTTTATTTTACTTTATCGATTATAGACTAAAGTACTCATTCGATTCTTTTATATTTTGCAAATTTGTATATCTTATACTCACTTTGACCCCATTAGATTTTGGACGATATATGAATAGTGCTTCTCAATTTTTTTAACTGTCAAATATTTCAAAGTGACCCCAAGCTCAGGAAACTTAAAATTTGAAATTTTTATTTTCAAATTCGTAAAAAGGCACATCACTTTCATAAAATGGCTTTGAAGAGTTATCAAGTTTTCATAATAAAATATTTAAATAAAAAACAATTTAACAAACTCATTTCATGAAAATGTTGAAAATTTTCCATACAAAAATTATTAAATTATAGAATGACTTGTTAGTGAGGAGTTTAGCGTTGGCCACAACCCACTCGTTTATTATGTAGATAACTACCTAAATTGTTGAAACAAAAAAAAGATATGCTCGAATTTACATAGTTCGAGAACGAATTAGGACAAATAATTATAGAGTAGGAATAGATAAATGTCAATGGAAAACTAGTCATTCATTCAAACCATCACGGCATATTCCACAATGTGGGGTTACCAGTGACTGGTGTGCGGGTGCGCATTACTTTATAAAAGGAAGCTCGACAGATGCGTGTATGCCCAAACACTACATAGTCTCGCCTCACCTGTAACAACATTCAAAATGGGTGGTAAAACTCATTGATGAGCAGTTACAGGACACTCGAAAACAACGACAATAAATAAATGAAAAAGCACTATTCATAACCGATGTCTCACACATTAAGAAGACTTTTATATAAAAAAAACAGATATGAATCTCAAAATATTGAACAATAATAAATTCATTTGTAAGTCAATTATTTTTTTATATCTTCTTCTTCACGTGTCCTGTCGGGTCCCCACAACGTTGACGATCACTTAGGAGATACTCTCTATTTTCTGTGCGGTGCGGAAGAGTTCCTCGACACGCCTTATTCTGATTCATTCCCTAATTTTTCGGAGCCTGGATGACGTCCTGCCGACCCCTCTACGGCCCTCAATCTTCCCCTTTGTGATCAACTGAAGGATCG
This sequence comes from Molanna angustata, assembly GCA_963576475.1. Taxonomy (NCBI): domain Eukaryota; kingdom Metazoa; phylum Arthropoda; class Insecta; order Trichoptera; family Molannidae; genus Molanna; species Molanna angustata. The sequence continues at coordinate 2,445,810 of OY754969.1, forward strand.
ACTATTTCTCACCTCTCATGATGTCTCCAAAATACGAAGTCTTACGAATTTCTACTGTTGTGAACAACTGCCTGTCAGTCTAAGCTCTTCGCAAGACTTCAACGTTGCTCACCATGTCGGTTCAAGATCAAGATATCCTTAGAATTTTACGGCGAATCCACATTTCGAACGCTTCTGGGCGGTTTATGCCGTTAATGATACCAACGTTGAAGGTAGATCATTTTAAGTGAAAAGAATAGGAAATACTAATTAAAACGAGTGGGTTGTAGCCAACGCTTTACACCTGACAACCAAGGCACACTACAAAATATTCAAATTTTAAATGGAAATTTTTGAACATTTTTATGAAATAAGTTTGTTCAATATTTTATTATTTAAATATTTTATTATAAAAATTGTTATTTCTTCAATGGCATTTTATGAAAATGATGTGGCTTTTTACCAATTTTAAAATAAAAATTCAAATGTTAAGTTTCCTGAGCTTGGGGTCACTTTGAAATATTTGACAGTTAAGATAAATGAGAAGCACTATTCGGATGTCGTTCAAAATCTAATGGGGTCTAAGGGAGTATAAGATATACAAATTTGCAAAATATAAAAGAATCGAATGAGTACTTTAGTCTATAATCGATAAAGTAAAATAAACACGCCGTACATAGCACACAGCACATATTCATTGTTGTGAAAATTTCAGAATACAATCTCAGCATGATACTATAATTGTTGATCTGCAATAAAAGAATGGATTCAAAATTTCGAATTCATATCCGAATAGTGCGATATCCGAATAGTGCTTCTCACTATATCCCCATGGGTTAGTGAGGAGTATCCAGCATCTAGTAGAGGAGTGCCCGATACGGAGGTACGAAGGAGACTGGATGGACATCCATAGGGCGACTCCAGAAGCTGTGAAGTGGCTGGCCGAACGGGAGCCAAGAGTGTAGAAGGGAACTACTCAATGACGCAGCCAAAGGCGCAGGAAAAGCCGTAGCCATACAAAAAGTAAGTAAGTAAGTAAGTGAGGAGTAAAAAAGATAAGCATACAAATGAACTCACAAAAAACTAAAAAATCGAAAAAATTAAAAAAAAGTATAAATTAATACAAGCTAACACAAAAAATATCATATATTTGCAAATATAAGAAAATATCACAAATTGGCTCCATCATAAAAAAATGCATAATATATCGTTTATGTGGTAATTTGAATCAAATATATTGATTTTTGTTCTTCATTGCAGAACTTTGTGAGATGTTGTTGTTGTCTGTTATGTTTTCGATTATCCGGCTCTTACGGAACATCCGAAAAACATGACTATCCATTATTACATAGCAGTGTAGAATAAAAAGCGGCAATCGAACCACAGCATTGTTATATCGTCATGTTGGTAGGTAGGTAGGTAAATTTGAATTCAACGATAGGTTGGCGTCAATAAAGGCCCCAGGGGGGTTAGGAAAAACAATTCATAATAAAGTTGTCGACGTATGTATGGGCCTCTTCAATTTCCTCTAATTCCCGTCTCGTGACAAGCTCGCATAAAGCGGCACAACACTTTGGATTTGTACAAAATGGCGGCTCCGACTGCACAATTATTATTGCCATGTTTTATATTGCTATTAGCTGTAATTCGCCTCCCTCAGATATGTATCTTGTGGCCAATTTCTGACACGACTATCGGAATGTTATTTTCTTCACTACCACCTAAAGTCGCGGAAACGGCGTCACACCAAAATTCTATTAAACTTTGCACAACTCGAAAGGAAATTATAGTCTTAACAGTCGCCACATTAATGCAACACTATTATATCTTACGGCTCGATTTGGATACAACCTACACAGTAAAGCCACGATCTTCTGAACAGTCGAATTCCGATAATAAATGAAAGCATATCAAGAAAAAATGTCATTGAACCATTTCTATAGTTCGTTAATATGTTATAAAAATATAAAAATACTTGGTTATAGTTCTATTGTATTTATTGGATTATTGACGCGTTTCGTGTAAAGCACATCGTCAGAATAATCTGACGATGTGCTTTGCAATACAATAGAACTATAACCAAGTATTTTTATATTTTTATAACATATCAACGTACAATGGAGTTCTATCAAGAATTGTCGATCGACAAACTAAACTTAATTTCTATAGTTATTGGCAAATCACTTGACAATTTCCGTCGGAGTGAGGGACACTTAATATATCTAGCAACCTAACGAAAAATCCAAAATTCTATGCACAACACATTCAAGATCTCACACCATCACGGTATATTCCACAATGCGGGGTAGCCAGCAAAAGATGTGCGGGTGTGCATTAACTTAAAAAAAGCAAGACACATGTGTGTATCATGACACACCATTCTCGTCTCACCTAAAAAGGTAACGTTCATAATGGGTGGTGAACCTCATCGCTGTACTGTGTGAGATGTTATTTTGACTGTTGTATTTTCGATTATCCAAGTCGTACGGGACATCCGAAAACGATGGTAATAGAAAAAAGTGGAAGCACTATTCTAAGCCGGTGCCTCAAAGCACAACTCCAAAGGAAATCAAGTCCTTAAGTTTAAGTCGAAAAGTCGAATTTCTACAATAAAGAGACATCGGCAGCACCATGATGTGAACAGTATTCTGAAAGAAGGAAATAATAGAAGTGCTGATATCTGACGTGCATTTTTGTAAATATAAAAGTGTTTGGCGTTCAGTAAGCTCCGCTTATCCCAATAACAGTGACATAGCGATGGTATGTAAATATTAATGAATCTAATATAAAAATAATTCAAGAAAAGAAATTCATTTAAAAAAAAATGTATCTATATAAGCCTTTGCTCTATGAGTACCTATATTTATTTCAGGACATGCCAGTTCATCAGGACACGGCAGCTTTAATAGCTACATACTTTCATAGATTCCGCCTTGTTAACTCGTCCGAATGTCAGTTATGCCACCACCCCGACAAAACTTTGGAGCACATCCTCTGGGAATACTCTCACCCAAATGTGTCCCAGAGCGGAGCACCTCGCTGCTGCCCGTGGGCCTTTGTAAGGTGTTATTGAGCATGCGGATTTGGTGGTCTCGAAGAAGAACTTTACATCCTCCAAATTGTATTGCCATGTTTATGTTCCTTCTATCTGAAATTACTGCTGAATCAGAAATAAGAAATTCCAGTGTCTCTGGTCAACTCTCTGATGCCAAGTTTTATAGTCACAGGCTTGAAATGATCACACGGCAATCCATGTCTGTGAATATTATTTTAACCGACGTTGATTGTCATTTTTTGCACTATGTGCCGAGACCAGGAGTCTAAAGGAGCTTCTAGAGCTACCATTCGTGCCACGCATTCTTTGTCTTTCTTACAAGTGTTCTGCGAAGGGGCCTTTTTCAGTCCCCATATGCGGAGCGGGTGGAGGTGGGTTTAGCTATCAGCAAATAAATTGACCACTTTCGGCAGAGTGGGAACGGTTTGCGCATCTATCAACCAAGCAAAGTAAAAAAACTAAATTTTGTTGTGCGCTGCCCACGTGATCTTTCAAGTTGTTTGTCGATAATTCTTCCTAGAGTAACAATGTCGACTGCCCGAAAAAGTCCAAATTACCAATAAGTCTAACTCATTGTCAGACTAAAACAAAAACAAAATACATTGGAGAAACAATTATTGTGCAATTCATCAGATTTCATCAAAGAGTATGTCTCACAACCGTTTCAGTGCAGACTCATGTCTAGAAGAAGCTTCCTGGATATGACCAATGACCACCCCTATAGTTGACCTGCCCGAGACCCGAAGGCTGTCACTCTGGCATGATCTTGTCGAACCCACGCAGCTTGCACCCGCGGAGGACGTGTCAGTGGAACATAGCCAGCCTTACCCAACATGGAGAGCGCTCATTTGGCTCAGGACTGGTGTCTCTTGCTGCTACAGTGACCTCAAGAAATGGGGTTACAGAGAGGAAGACACCTGAGAGTGTGGCGCCAGACAGGACACGTGTACCTCGTGTCATGTCCCATGATAGGAGCGACATGCGCGCATCAAGAGACAGTGGTAGCAAACATTATTCAAATATATAGAACTTTCAAAAATTTGCATTGATAAGGGAACTCAATAAGAAGGCATAATTGGTGAACGTTGCGCAAGCGCATAAAGTCATCACCTGAGCCAACCAAAGACAGGTCGTGAGCCCTGTCTTTGGTTGTGAGGTCGTGAGAGTATATATCTTAGAAACACACTGTCTCTATAGTATAGTACGTCTGTAAATATATTAAGTTGTACTTATATAAGTATTATTATATATTATGTAGATGTTTGTGTGTAGTGAATCAGAGTGGCGGTTTCTGGTGACCATGGAGAATATAGAGTCTAGATTAGTCTGATGCTGTGAAGCAGTAGGTACAGTACATACATCCTTACTCTAGTTCAGGACTGACAAGGCTCTATGAACCTTGTTTGTGGCTCTATGTGGAGCTTACTCAACACAACATATCTGTGTACGTTAGACTTTAGCACACAACTCAGCGGTCGAAAACATTTAAATTTAAAATGGTTTTTATTTTAAATAAATGTACAAACAGGTGTACAAAGATAGTTTTATTACCACGAGGCAATCAATTCCAACCATTGTGTAAGCTCAAGTTAATTCGATATGATCTTCATTACACCCTTTGCCTTTTTATTTCCAATAAGCAAATAGATAGTGTCCATAAGTTTAAAAATATGTAAACATTTATTTTTTTACAATGTTCTCTCAACAGAGACGAAGGAAGAACATACTTTTCTTATAAAAAAAACAATAATTAAGGCAACAACGACCTGTTAATCACTTGGTACCTTTTAAGATTACTTTATACGCATCCATAACTCGCATTTCGTTGAAAAAATATTTTCTGTGCTCCATTTTTCATTTTGTTCTATGCAATATATTTATTTAATATTTTTTATGTATCGGTACAAAATCAGTTTTTTTTCTTTAATCCCATATCACACTTTGTAACAAAAAAATTATAGAAAAAAAAACAATGAATATCGATTGAAAAATTGTACTTAAATTTTGGTCGAAATCCGACGGTTTGCGATGGCCGACTGCTCCATCGCAACTATCCGTGTGACGCCGGGCTCCGTCTGCTGTCTGGTTGGTGGCAATTGCCTAATTGGCTTCTGTCAGTGATGCGCGCATTCTGGACGACACCACCACCTTCTCCACAAACAGACAACAAAACTTATTCCATTACAAAATACCTTTATCACCTCAAAAACTAGTTCAAACTTTGCAATTATTATTTATTTATTTTTACACTTCCTACACCCCGTGAAATTTTTTTACCAGATGGCAATTTCTTCCAGCCGACAAGTGTTTTTAGCACATTCAAGTCTAATATGGGTGAGAAATAATTCTCTTCTTCACTCTAATTCACTCTACATATATCTGACAAAAAATATGTCAGATATAGAGTGTAAAAATTAGATTTACCTTCAATAATATTTTTATAATTATTTTGAAAACTTAATTTGTGTGTCATATTTTAAACTAACTAGAAAATAAGAACACTTTAAAATTTTTGTTACACACTAAACTCCTTCGATACCTCAACCGGTTTCGGAGAGCGCCTCTCCTTCTTCTGGACTTCACTTACACTTTCAAATTTTGAAAGTTTAGAGACAAGGTAATAATAATAATACAGGTAGCCCAATTTTAAACTTCTTTACAATAACATCTAAATATATCCATAGTAATAATATACAGAGTCACCCCCTCCAGTAACCCTCTCATCCATAATTTTTAGTTTAACACAGTTAGTTTGTAAGTGAACTCCAGAAGAAGAGGAAGTTCTCTCCGAAACCCGTCCAGGTATCGACGAAGTGTATTAATTTTATTGTTATTATTAGATTAACCGTTTGTTTTCGTTACCCTTATGCACTTTTTAAATTATTCATGATTGTTTTACAAATATTTTTTTTGTTTTATATGTTTATTGTTATTTTGCTTTTTTTCTATTATGTAAAATTAGTTCATCTTTTATTGAAGGAAATTTTTATAATAAGGGGCTCTGCCCCTGACCGCTATCGCGGCCCAACCCCCAACTGCCGCTGCGCGGCTTATTTGACGCTGCCGCTACGCGGCAGTTGCGAGATAACCTTATGAAACTAAATATCGTCAAATATACCATTTAGGACATTACACAACATTTAAAAACTAAATATCTTTACGTGAAAACGTTAAAATCAAGTCATAAAACAGTATTTTTATAGTAAAAATACGGAAATTATAAAAAAAAAATTTTTCGACAATGTTTTGAAAGAAATGCGTTATATAAAATGCGTACGTTTGAAATTACAAACATTGATAATTTGAATGTACATTCGAAATATCATTTAGAACAGTACACAACAGTTAAGACTGAATATCTTTTTATAATAATACAATAATAATGATAAACTATACATATATATAAATAAATAATGCGATTAAACGAAAACATTACCTGTCATCTTTTTGCGTATTATTATGACACATTGAAAGCAATGTTAACAGTATTCAAAATGGGTATTCCTCAGATTATTATGGTAAAAATTTATTCTGAATGTTTAAATTCCTTTTCAAACAATAATATTGTCAATTTATGCAATTATTTGTACTTTTTCGAACAATTTATTTTTTATTTTAAATAAAAATTTCCAACGCGAAAATTGATTAAGGAAAAATTATTTCACTGGCAATCCGTTGAAGGACGAAAAACGATGGCGTACAGTTATTATATTTTTATAATTAAAAGTATGAATATCTTTTTTTTAATGTATTTTTTTTTTGGGTAAAATTATTATAGGGATAAATAAATAAATAAAATAAAAATATTTTTTTTCGCCCTTCATAGCTACGTTTTATGAGCTCAGAATTCCAAGTTCAATTTCCGACTCTTATAAATCTCCAGGTTATTGCATCTCGATATTGGAAACGTGTAAAATTAAGATACATATGTATGTGGTGGCAGAACGGTTTGTGCGCTGGATTACTAATCCAGTGTTCGCAAGTTCGAATCCTGCCAAGACTAGTTAGTTGCCCAAAAAGTAATGTAGGTATTATTAAAAAAAAACTTGTAAAATTTTGTATGTATTTAGTTTAAAATTTTGTATCTAAAATTTTTTGTACAAATCCATACTGAAAACTCCTTGTAAAACTATGTCTCCGCCGGGAATCGAATTTGGGAAAATCTATCTAGTATAGCTGATAAAAGAGGAACGAAAAGTAGAGGTTGGCCAAGAAAAAGTTGGCACGATCACATAAATGGGATTTTGAAAGATAGTGATGCTAGAAGTAAAAATAATAGAAGAGCGTGTATGAGACGATGTATGGATGTGAGTGAAGCGAGGAATGTATGTAAACAGAGAGGAGTCGGGCGTTCGGTTCTCTCTGCCTACCCCAAATAGGGAAATGGTGTGATGGTATGTATCTAGTATAGCCACACAGGTAAACAATCACCACTTAAAGTCATCCTTATTAGATGTCATTTTGTTTCATAAAATAACATTTTTCATTCAATGTTATATACATGACAAATTTAAGATTAATTCTTGATATAAATTCAGTTTCGTTGCATTAATACAACGCAACGGTTGGGTTCGAGCCCACAATAAAAACATTCATTTGACCCACGTGAATCATTATCCGGTGTGTGATTGTGCCACCGTAACACAGATGGCGTTTAATTCTCTCTTTCTGCCCTTCCCTCTGACGGCCGGTGTGGTAATTAACACGGTGTTTTAAAATACAAAATGAAAAATGGAAGGAAATTGTATCAAAGTCCCGGGCAATAATGGTGTACCTACATAAAAACTATACACGGCCAATTACATTAGACCATGCAGTATGTAGCAGTAATGTGACTGAGAATTACACAGCGGGCAGCGTGTCTTTTCATATTAAAGTAAGTATTGTTTGTTGGGAAATGTTTGAAAATAAGTGCACTATTTTTCTGTTTTTTTTTCTCAGTTTTAAAATGCGGCTTTCACTAACTTCATATTGAATTATTTTGTTTACAAACTGTTTCATTATTACCTTTGAATAAGACCATTCAGAGGGCATATAATGCAAAAACAAGTGACTGAAAACATGATATATTTGAACCGCCTAATGCACTATGAAGTTGCGATTCACTAAGGGTAACTATCGCGTGCGTGAAAAGGGGTTTTTACGTGATTTAAATGAAAACTTGTTGATTTTTTGCATTTTAAGAACAATGACATGAAATATAAAAAAACTTTATCGGTCATTCGCTTCAAATTTTATGCACTCTTTAGGCAAATAAGAGATATATTTCTATACGGCACATGGTTTGGATTTATAAAAAAATGCTTTAATGAAAGATATATTTAATATTTTTTTAGGAGAATTTATGCTGAATTTTAAAATTGTGTAGCAAACATTCACTAGAGAAATTTAGAAAATTTGTTGTGGTATTTTTTAAGACACAAACTGTTGAACATGTTTTGACAAATTTGATACAAAATCGAGGTTTTTAGGTTTATATGCCCCCTCAAGAGCAAGATAAAGTAGTAGGATATAATTAATAAAATTAAATTGAATAGTTTGTTATTTTATTGAATATATAATCTGATTTGATTTTACCAATATTATATAAATTGAATTGAATAACGAGTAAACAAAGTCCTCTTTAATAATGTCGTAAACAACGATAACAAATATTTATGAGGACGTTTCTTCGGCCATCCCATCTATTTTAACGTAAACAGTAGTTTAATATATAATAATATCAACTTTGTTTGTTATAATCTGCAGATTTATGGGTAATATTTATCACTTGAACCCGTCGTGCTAGCCACACACACTCACTATTCAAAACTACTGATTTCCAAAATTCACACGCCATTTAATTCTCGCGGTTGTTTCGGAGGGACCCACTCGGAATACATTTCCAGCTCAGACAATTTCCTATGATGACACTCGAGGAAGTCGAGGAAGTCTCCGATAGACAAACGAAATGGGAGAGTAAAGTAAGAAGATAATGACTGGTTGCTAAATGATAATTTAGGCATGCTGTGATCAAATGGACCTTTTGAAGACTAGCTGCTTTGGAAAATAAATGAGAGTACACTACTTGAAAATAGATTTATCTCCACTGGTTTTCAAAAGTTGATCAAAGTATTTCATTTTGATTATTGCAAAATGAAAAGTCAAATGTCTTAGTGATCGCGCAGAAGTAAAAGTTCAACCGTCATTCGTAGTTTTAATAGTCATGTATATGTATATACATGAAGGTGTACTAAGTTTTCTCTACACTTATTAAAAAGAACTTTTAAAATTAATTTTAATTGTCTCTCCTTCTTTTTCTTGTGCCGCTCCTAACTGAGGTCACACCAAAGTCACCCCGATCTTGCGCCAACCTTATTAGTGACGCCGCATCTGGAATCCCGAACTATTGCCAGAAATAGTTTAGCCACGATATTCTTTAACGCCTCTTATACTATCTTCTTTCTATTTGTAATTTGTAGAATGGTAAATTTATCACCACGAAATATGTGGGCAAAGGTATACGACTTTGCGTCTGTTGACAGTGGTCTTTCTCAATTTCCCCATCATTTTTAAAACTCTTTCATTGTAGACTCTTTCGACCCATGAAATACGCATTAGCCTTCTTTAAAGCAAACCTCGAATGATTTAAGTCCCTCCTTCCACACCATACAAGAGTACTGACAACAGAAACGCTTTTTCTTCTTCTCAGTCATCTGTCCACTACTGGATGTGGGCCTCCTTCAACTTTTTCCACACTTCTCTATCCTGGGCATACCTCTACCACATTTTTTCCAAGACGAACTACTCCTTTTTTGTCTTCCCTAGGTCTCCATTTTAAAATTCATATCTCACCAGGTGACCTGTCCACTTCACACTGCCATTTGAGAATGGCAATATGTTCTAATTTGACAAGAAGTTCGAAGTCTGATTTCATCATACCGTATTTTGTCCCTAAGACTTATCACCAGCATTTGACTTTCCATAGACCTTTGTATATATTTCAGTTAACGTATGGTGGCGACTATCAGAGTCATGGTTTCCAAATTCTATTATGTAGTCGACCGCCGTGAAACTGTTGGTAAACCGTTTGTCTTCTGTGCGGGCGTCCTGGGTTCGATCACAGCAAAGGAGAAATTTATTTCTCACGCTAATATTGAATCTCTGGACTGGAAACACTGGTAAGTTGGAAGAAATTGCCATATGGCAATAAACTCGCCACTTGCGCAGGTTGCAAGGAAGTGTTTATTATTACGACATGCATTACGACATTTGAGAATAAGGACGAGCTTTCTAAAAGCTGCCCAAACTTAGTCGATTCTTCTTAGGCCTATTGCAATCTGGTTTTCATTTCCCAGTTCTATTTTATGCCGTAGGGATATGTAGTCAATTATTCTTTTTTCGTTCTTTTTTACATTTTCAATTTCATTATTTTTTACATGGTGCCGAGATTGCTAATCTAGAGGGCCCCATGAGCTTCTTTTCTTGCTATGCATTTTTTTCTTGTGTTCTGTGAAGAGGCCGTTTTCAGTCCCCATATGCAGAGCGGGTGGTGGTGGAAGTAGCGAAATTTTCAATAATTTCTTTTACAATTTTTTTATCTGTATTAAAAATGCGATCTATCAGATTAAAAACTATTGGAATCAAACTTTCACATTTGCAAAATATCATTGAAATTGTTTGGGCGGTTCCGAAGACAAGCGTGTACGACTATCGAGACACGAGATTTTTATAAATGTATTACAAATACATTAAATTAAATTTAAAAAATATTACACGTCAAACCATAGATTGTTTACTTTAATATAACCAATGTCAAACGCAGTTTTACATAAAGTTAAAAGAGTTGATAAGTATATTATATATTATAATGTTTGTTTTGAGAGTTGTAGTGAATGTAACGAACGAATTGAACGTACTAAGACGTCCGGTTTCCCGCTAAAACGGAAACGAAGCCATTTTGCTCAGTTACGTGTATTTACGTAAAGTCACCGTCACCATTCTCTACGTGAAAATGTTCCACGGTACGTAAATTCTGATCATATCTTCTGGGGACATACTATGTACCTATAGCATCCAGGACATACCTTTACCATTACATACATATTATCCTGAATGATATATTATTTGTTTATTTATTATATTATTTTCTCTCATAACATCGTAAATAATCGTTCCTTCTTTGGGTTAATCTTCAACTGTTTATTTAAAAATATATATTTAAAGACATTGTATTAATTTTATCGATTAGAGGAAAAAGGTTTGTTAGTATTTAGTTTATAAATTCAATTGGTTTAAAAAAAGTTAGAAAAATATATTGAAACTTAACCAAAAAAACAGAAACCATTACGAATAACAAACTTTTATCAAACGCTGATCCACAAAGTCATTTTATGCTCATGGACAACATTCATTTACCTACAGTTCCATTTTAATACAGTTCAAATACTTTTCGTCCAAATTGAAAAACTCGAAAACGAAATTATTTTCAAATAAAAATTATCGATATAATACTTTAAATTGGTGTTTTGGACATATTTTATTTTAATTACTGAATTTTCAAAGAAAAATAAAAAATAAACTTTGTTATTGTTGCAAGTTTGGCGAAATAAAATAAGGAGAGCCGACCCCAAGTAAATGGGACAAAGGCGAGGGTGAAGAAGAAGTTTAAGTTGCAAGTTTATGACCAAGATTTAATCGAGTATGCAAGACCATGACCAAGATTCAATTGAGTATGCAATACCAAAACCAAGGCCACATATATAAATGCAAGACCAAGATCCCAGGTACAAGACCAAAATCAAGACTATCCCGGTCTTGCATTTGCTCATTACTAGACCAAAAGGGAATCTCTTTCATCCACCCCATTTTAATATATTAAGTGGGATAAAAATTCAAGAATGGTAAATTCATTTATACCCTAAATTTTTAGTTTCTTTCACCCATTTTTAGTAATCTATTGATCGCCATGTTAATAATTTCACGAGGACAAGTCGAGTCACCTATATATCAAATATTGAATATGACATGTAAATTGTACTAATATCTAGTTATTGAAAGAATAACCCAATGTTTGAACATAGGTTCCCAATAAGCCGCTGCTCTCGTTTGTATCGACTATAGTTTATTTTGCACATTTTAATTTGAAAACATCAGAACCCTAACCAAAACATCATAATTTATATTTATTTATTTATATCCAAAACATACACTAGACATAAGATACAAAATAATTTAAGATAATATAAGCATGTACATAGTAATTAGCCCAAACACTAGATACACCCTGTTCTAAGGTGAGCTAGTTTAATGTTATTGTCTAATATTTTGTTACTAGCCCCCTCACTAGGCACAGCCTTTGCTATTAGAGCTAGTTTTATGTTATTGTCCATTATGTTATTTATTTATTCAAACATTTACATAATATAAGTGTATATGCATGGCATATAATATACGCATTCATACATATGCGTATATTTTTCGTCGTTATTTTCTCGTTACTATTAACCGTTATTAGTACATTTTCCATTTTATTTATTTGAATTATTCCCTTAAGGATTTTTTTCATCCTTTTCATAAACTCATCTTTTTGTTAGTCATCATCATAGAAACCAGGTCCCACCTTGTGGAAACCGACCTCCAAAAGAAGTCTTTACCATCCCAACCTGTCAGCGACTCCATGTCTCCTATTAACCACACCCAAAGAGTCCAGGTTCCCCTGAACTCAAACCATCCATCTCAGCTTGGGTAACCCTCTACGACTCATTCCCTTTGGTCTAACTTGAAGGACTCTTCTGGCGGGCAGTTTCTCACTCATTCTTTCCAATTGTACAAGCCATGTTAGTATTTCAATCCTAATAATACCTACAACTCGTGATTGAATCTGATTCTCCACACACCACCCTCGCAAACAACTTCATATATTCGCCGCAGGATCTCTCTTTCAAAAATGATAAGTTGGTTCTCATATCTTTTAGTTAAGAGTCCAAGTCTCGGATGCATATGATATAATGGACCCAAATCCTAAAAGATGTTAAAACTACCCTTATATATCCTTTGAACCCTATATAATATAATATATTGTGTGGCATTTTGAAATCACTTGAAAATTAGGTATAACCACTATCGCCATCTATGAGAACGAAGACGATACTTTTTTGATTAGTTTACCGTTTTCCTTTAAGTCTAAAAAAAAATACAAGGTTTGAAGATTAAAAAAGGGACGCAGACAAAAAGCAAAAGGTATAGAGGGGGAGTAGAGGAGTAAATGGTGTGGTACAACTGACATTACTGTTGATTAATGGTCAATGCATGTACAATTATTTACTCCGTACCGACGGAGAATAAAAGTGAATGATCAATCTACTGAGTTTTTTAAAACAACAATAAATTTAATAAAATCAACCAATTGTAAATCAATACTAAAAAAACACTGACTAACTATTAAAAAAATGTAAACGGACAATTGCAAATACTTTGAAATGTAAAATTGGCACATATTATTATGTATCATAGATAAGAGATTGAAAGGGATAACCCCTTGACAAACAACTTTAAAATTTAATATATAGTCAATATTATCGGTTTTGTGCAATAAATGTTGCGGCTTTGCCAACTTTGAACGATTAAACTAAACAAATATTTTTGTTAAGGGATTTCCACCAATCAATGCATCTGTAAATGGAAGACGTGATTTCTATTAGTCTTCCGTAGTATTTTTTTTTTCAATTTTTGTTCGTTAACATTATTGTGTGATATTAACGCTTAGTCTTTCCGTAAGTTATAAGTACATCAACGCTTTTCGTGTATTTCAATTAATAAATTAAACGCAGGGTGCAAGGAAGTGTTCATTATTATTATTGTTATTAAGATATAACTAGAATACCTTTTTCCCCCCACCACTACCCGTTCTGCTTATGGGGATGGGTAGTGGTGCCAAAGAGAGCTTATTATGTGGAAAGAACTAACTAACCGTTTACTGATAGTGAAGATAAGAGTACATAGTACTTAAAACAGAAATTCTTGAAAGACCTAAATTTGCTCCTCATGGATACAAGGTATGTAACTATAGTACTATCAAATTAGTATGCCAAAAATATGGTTGTAATGGGAATTTTCTTTTACAAAAAATCATATACACATTCATAATCAGGTACACATTAAAAAGTATTATTTGTTCTTAAATATTATTAATTTGTTCTTACATATTAATTGGTCCACTAACGGAGTGTTATATTATTAATGTATAATTTGTTATTAAGACTGCATGTTTACAAAATAAAATAAATAAATAAAAACATACTCATAACTCTCAGGGTTTGTTTAGATATATGTCGGGGGGTTTCCATCAACAAATGACGGAAAAAAAAAATTAAAAAAAAATGTTGCAAACCCCTTAATCAGACATTATATAAACACCAACCACCTCTTGTTTTTTCACACTTTGAAAATGGTCACTGGATGACCGAAACTAGTCAGTGTCATTAAATTAGTAGAACTGAAAACTTTGGTTTTATTTCACCATACCAAATTTATTTATAATTTGAAATGGAGTTCTACCAAGAATTGTCCGTAGAAAAGTTAAAAAAAACAAATGTATGGTTAATGGAAGACGTGATTTTCACTAGTCTTCGGTATTAAATATAGAAAAATCACGCTTCATATTAATAATACTTCATAAACTGACGTGTTGAAATATCAATTTTCAACACTTGAAAGGCTGTTATCTATGAAACCCACCACTACCCAGGATTCCCGATATCCCATCGCTGTGACCTACTGTGGTATCCTATTGCAGATAATCAGCCTTTTTACCATGACGTATGTCTGGCAATTACTTCCTCTTGATATATAATTGAGCAACTGATAAACATTTTAGGAGGAAATATTTTATTGGTAAGGTACTCAATAGTAGTTATTGAAAAAAAGTAAGATACCTGTATTTAAAAAATATATACTCTAAGGAGAGAATCAATTATTCCTGTATTGGTCTATTGCATTCAAAATATATCTCAGCACTCTTCTTGTCAACATTAGATTGTTGTATCCAATAAAATATAAAAAATAAATAAAAATACTACGGCCTGTATCAGTTTCCTACTTGATACATTTTCAGCGATGGTCATCAGCGCCCAAGAAATACTTCATGTCGTGCCCGGTGGAATAAATTATGAATTATGTAGGAATATCAAGATTGTATTGTAACGTTCCAAGACAATCGATACAATTCATTTGTAGTCTTGGCGCTGTCGATCAATCAATCCTAACATACATTAACCATAATGTTGAAACGATCGCCGACTGTCAACGGATTGACCAATGGACGGTCCTTATGTGACAATAATGTTATGTTTTGTCAGATCCCTGACCGATGATAGACAACTCACGCCAATTTAATGTCCATTTGACGACAGGGATATAAAATAAACAATTCATTTTACGCCATCTTTGTTTCTCGAGAAAATATTAGGCATCTGTTTTTCTCAACTAACTTCTTTTTGGGCATTTAAATCTCAAGTTGGTTTTTAACAAAGATCATTGATTTTTCAAGTATTTTATTTTCATTTCTGAAAACTTTATCTTGCAATTTTTTCAACTGCTTTTGGAGCCTGATGAGAAAAGTCACCCCTGAATCTCCGAGTGAAAAAAGTGTTTTTTTTTATTATTGAAAAATAATAAACGCATAATATATTTAAACGAGTGGGTTGAGGCCAACGCTAAACTCCTCACTAACAAGTCATTCTATAAATTATTCAAATTTTGTATGAAAAATATTCAGCATTTTCATGAAATGAGTTTGATAAATTGTTTTTTATTTAAATATTTTATTATGAAAACTTGATAACTTTTCAATGCCATTTGATAAAAGTGATGTGCCTTTTTATCAATTTGAAAATAAAAATTTCAAATTATAAATTTCCTGAAGTCACTTTGAAATATTTGACAGATGAAAAAATTGAGAAGCACTATTCAGATGTCCAACAAAATCTAATGGGATCTATGTAAGCGAGTATCAGATATACATATTTGCAAAATTTGAAAAGAATCGAATGAGTACTTTAGTCTATAATCGATAAAGTAAAATGAACACGCCGTACATAGCACACAGCACATAGCACACACAGATACATTGTGATGTAACTTTCAGAATACAATCTCAGCATGATACTACATATTTGACAATCTGCAATAAAAAAATAGCCTTAAAAATTGCGATAACATATCTCCCCACACCGTTTGAATTAGTGAGGAGTAAAAAAATATATGAATTCACTTTTGTAATGAAAACTAAAATAATATTTGTATAACTTGACCAGTCCTTATAGAGAACAAATAAATTGATTTGTTGTGATTGAAGTAATGTGTTTATCCACCGACATTATAATAAAAATATTCCCTAAATTATAGGTTAAGTACGGACATCCTTTCATTTCAAGCAATTTACAATATCAAATTTTTTATCAAATATTTACTACTGTATAGTATTTAGAATGATTAATATTCGTGAGGTCAAGGAATATGTAAGGTCCTTTTGAAATAATTTATTTAAGTTGATGGCATACAATTTATCTTGATTAAATGTATTATATTTACTAATTCACGTATAGAACTTATTATATGCAGAATATGCAGAAGCTTATTCGGTGCAGAAAAACGATGTCACATAACTCCACTACTAAACGAATTACACTGGTTGAAGTGTCCAGAGCGAATGGATTACAAAAATTTTTGGACAGTATATAATGCTTTGAACAACCTGGCACCAAAATATATACAAGAACTGTGTCAGAGAAGAGATCTCTCTGGGAGGCATCTCACACTCAGGTCGTCTGGATCACAGAGTAACGATTCCTTAAAGGAGTTGGACAGAGTCAACAAAGCGGCTTACTATGACCGATGCTTTAGTGTGAGTAGTACTATTAAGTGGAATTCACTGCCTCTATATGTCCGCAGTGCTCAAAGTAAGAGCACTTTCACTAAAGGATTAAAAACAGCTTTGTTTCAGAGAGCAACACAACATTAAACTATCAGCGCCCTCGGTATGACCTCGAATCATTAAACGGCGCTATACAAATAACTTATTATTATTATTATCTATCCTTTTCTCTCCATCTCCTATCCCTTCTGTTTATTTATTGTTTTTGTTTATATGTATTTATTTTTCCATTATATGTTCTATTCATATTAATTGTTGGTGTGTATCATCAAAACAATATGCTTCAACAAATGAATATGGTTGGTTGTAAGATAGGGCGGGCTTATTTCCTATTACCATTTGGAAATAAGCCCGCCATTGTGTACTTGTGCTTAAAATGTTTTTAGTAAATAAATAAAACTATATTTATTTATTAAAAATATTTTGTGCTTTATATTCATCTGATTCCCTTTAAAATAAAAGGGTTGATGGCAATGCGGCTAGTGTCCTGGATTAGTTATCTTGTTGCCACGGGTTCGTTCTACCAATTCCGTTCCTATTCAACTTGTTAAAGAAATTAATACAAATTTACATTTTCTTGAAACTAGGACAATAGTTTTATAGAAAACTAATATTGAACTACAAGGAATATTCTAAATTACTTAACCCTAATTGGAATAAAAAAAAACGAATAAATAAACGAAATTATGGAGTCAAAACATTGATATAAAAAGTAAATACAAATAACCGAATTGAAGCATGCGAGGATCTGACATAAGAAGAGAAATGTAGTCCAATTTAAAAAGGAGAAAGATAAGAAAATTTCTCCGTATCAATAGATACGGTCTACAGCACCTCATCATGAATGGAAATATCGCGAAGTAAGTAGGAGGCAGATATCTTGGCTTAGAAAAATAATGTACCGGAGTCCACAGTGGTTTTGAAAAAATAGTAGCCGCCGTCGCCGTCGGGATGACCTGAGATGGCACAGAAAGAAGAAGAAGAATATGTAAAAAAATATTTTAATAAATTAGCAGAAATTACATATTTTACAAAATACTTGACGATTCTGACCATATAAAATAAAAATTCCATATACCTAACCTACATGTCAAAATTTCGGTATTCCAAAGGTGAAAGAGTAGGAATGTAGGAAAATCCAATTTGGGTATACCCTCCTAGATCAGATGGAATGGTTGGCATGTGAGAATAGTAAGTAGTAGACAGATAGGAAGGTACATGCGGTGATATTAAGAATTATTTGAGTGGCACCCATCCGAAGGTGCCTATACACAATCCATGGTTTATCACTGAATAATATATTATGGTGAACTTAAGTACAATGTATAGACTTGGAATGAAGCAATGATGTTGAATTTCCTAAAAGGATTATAGTGTTGTCAATATACATAATGTTTCCAGACCCCAATACCATTCAATTTCTAGGGACAGTGTGATAACATCGAAACATTCTGACATTAATGGGGTCTACAATACTCATTATTGAATATCATCCGACAAATTTATTAACTATCAAAATGATTTCTTATTACATCAGCCAGAAAACATTTATTAACTCAATCTAAAATGTTTGATTCATCATATATATTTAATATTGGGTTATATTCTGAAAACGCAATAAAACTTTAGTGAAATATCAAATTTATTCATTTTATCTTTTTTTTGTTATTCTGAAGGCTTAAATAAAATATAGAAAATTAAAATGCCTAAAGAACATCACGAATATAAACAAATGAATAATTTTTGTTTTTAATGACTTCAAAGTGTATTTAAAATTTAATTCGTCTTCGAAATCAAACCCATTATAAGTGTATTTTTGCTTCGTGATATGTTTTTGATTTATTTTATTTATTTAAGTGTTCGGTTCTCTCTCCCTACCCCAAAACAGGTACATGGAGAATTGCTGTATATTCAAAGAATATTAATGGTATAAAATATAAAAGATATGCAATCAAACATACTTTTTTTTCTAACAATCTCTTTTCATATTTTTTTCATTTTTTAATTACTCCATAACTATTCGGAGTCGTAGAGAATAAAAATATTTATTTATTCATAAATTGTACATAAAATAAAAGTGAATATTCGAGATTGTATTTAAAATTCAAGTCAGGTTCGTTCTAAAAATACAAAAATTTAACATACATATTTTGGGTTTCCGATCATCGGGTATTAACTCTTTCAGAGTGTATTTCGCGGTTTAAACATTGATTTATATGTAGTACGTAGTACATATAATTCAATGGGTTTAAATAGGTATATCATGTTTTCAGTCACATAATCGATGTAAATTTAAAGTTATATTATGTCCTCTTAATTATAGTATGTATGAGTGTTGGTACATGATATTATAAATTGTTACATTTTCCTCTTCCATCTTTTTTATCGCAACGCCCACATTGACCTTCAATAATTATTACCAAAAACTAAATTATACAACTTAATACCCTTCTACTGAGACGAAGAACATAATATGAAAACGTCTAAACGACGCCATAAAACAAAATAGTTAATATTTTCACTTCTTATGATGTGGGATGTAAAAATATAAGTGGCCTAAGCTCTAATGTATGTGTTAAAACGCACCGAGAGAGATAAAGTGGGCCCATGGCGGGGAGGGGTTCTGGCTGGCCCCTTGTAGTTGGGGGTCCAGGAGGGGCCCCTCCCACGTCCCCTGTCAGGGGCCCATCTCCGAGTGTGTACCAGGAGATAAGGAAGCGTAGGAGCCAACGGGAGGCAGGACGAAAAATTCAACGCCGCAGACCAAGTCGCCAAAAAGACACATCGAGCGGATGCTGATTAAGTTATAAACTATTGGTTTTGTAAGGAGGTGCCTCCAGTCTATGATGGTTTTTTGTCACTTGCGGACAGTTCCGTAGAAATGAGTTGCTCGTATTATGAAGACATCTTTTTTCGCAAGGGGTACTGCACCAGTGGTACGCAATTGTGTATCTAAGACTTGTCATTAATTTAAGGTTAATGATTAACTTTATAATAAAATATCTTATAATTAAAATTATTAACATTATTTAACAAAGACAGCATTTTTAAAATATTCACATATACGTATTATAATATATCGTACAATAGTTGTATACTTTTGGATTAAAAGTCAATATAATAAAAAGAAAATTGTTTATCTAAAGCATTCTACCACCTCGGAACACTCAGCCTAGTGGTGTAGTTTATACAAAATAAAAAAGTATTTCTATGCAGGGTGAATCATGAGTGGTGGATCGTCCAAAACAAGGCGGTAAGAAACCTCAATACATATCAATTTAATACCTATATATTTTCAACGACTGGGTGGTTCAAAATTTATGTAATTTTTTGTAAAATTGAATAAAAATCGGATTTCAGATTAAATTTCAATGCGTGATAGTTATTCAAATTCATTTATCACGCAAATATTGCTTCTCTTGGCTGTAAACACTTGTTAGTTGGAAGAAATCTACATATGGTAATATACTCGATACTTGCGCAGAGATCAAGGAAGTGTTTAATAACAGAACAAAATTTGATGTTTTAATTCTTAACTTGAAAAAAGTACAACAACACATACAATTAAATATAACAAATAATTTAAAAACAATCTATATCATTCATTTAACAAGTCTTTGTCTTAAAGAAAAAATATCCGTTTTAGTAGGTACTCGTTCAATTTATGTGAATTTTTCAACATTATCTTCTAACACAAACATGAAATTTGCAGCCCTCTATGAATGGTACCTAGTAGTTTTAAAAATAACTTGTGGAAATATTGTTCCAAGAGCCATTGAAAAATTGTGGAAAATTAATGCTTGCCAATTTTTTTAATAAAACATTTTTTTACGTTATTGGGTGTTTGGGGTTCTTGGTTTGTGGTATGTAGAGCTTACCAAAGTGCCAGAGTGGTCACTTGGTTAGAAGCGATTGCATACCAGCGTGAGCTGATATACACGCCCGTAATTGAGGTGGTAAGGTCGGTCAGTTGGACGTGTAGGTATTACCTGTTTGTCCGCCTTTAGCTACATACAACCCAAATGATATCTCAACCGCTTGGTTCGAACCTGGAGGCGGTCTGTTCGGATAGTCCCGACAGCTGAGCCACAGATTGATCGACCAAGCAACTGCGATACCGTATACAATAGATTAAATATTATTATCAAATATTACTCAGGTAGGAATGGTTGACAGATTGAAAGATATAACAGGAAATTTAACTTACTCTTTTATTTATCAAGATGATGATTACAATTGTTGTTTACTATTATTACTTGGTACAGAAATGTCGAGTTATTATTTAATGAATATAAATGTAAATTTGAAACGCGGACGATTTGAACAACGACGAGCGGTCGGGCAGCGTGATGCCTATGTAGCTTCGAGATCTGGATGAGCGGAATGATGTGGGCGCGCTGTGCTTCCCCTTAAATAGGAGACGGGCTGTGAATACGGCGCAGGGCAAGATGGCGCCTGCCGAAGTACTCAGCGCAGCGAAGCACTGCGCGGCGCAATTGGCGCAATCGCCACAGGTGCAGAACCACAGCGGTATTGTATGTATAACATCAGTATTAAAATATTCTTAGAAAATAAATCATGTTCGTTGACTTAATAGTTTAGCTACAGTGATGAATTTTAGTCTGAAATCCGATTTTTATTCATATTTCACAAAAGTCTTCATAACTTTTGAGCCACCCAATATCGCTTAACAAATATGTGGGTTAAATCGATAAGAAATTAAGGTCTCATACCTCCCTACTTCGGATGATCTAACCCTCATGATATATCCTGTTTATTTTATGGGGCTAGGTTGTTGCCATAGGGGCCTAGCCAGTAAAGTTGGGGGTGTCTGCAGCCCCACTCTAGTATTCTGCTCGACATATCCCACTCTAGCTAGACAGTTACTCGTCACACGCGGTGAGGATCCAGCCTGCATCATTCACTGGGCGTGGATATCGAAGAAGTACTGTCCACATGGTGTGATTGCTGTAAATCGCCAACACGAGTAGTAAGGGGTGAATGAGCCCCCCGTCATGACTGATGGACACACTGGTAGTCCACCATGCTGATGAGACAAATGTAGCCGACGCTGCGCTTGGCGTGGAAATCGAAGAACTGAAAGTACTACAGGCGTCGTGAAAGTTCCCTGTCGAGTCACGTGTTACCGTGGCACTGTTGGGTGGGAAACCCTCGCCATGATTGACGGGCCTTCACGTTTGTGGTTGAACTCTTAGTGGTAGTGGTATGAAATATGCTTGATTTGTCCGAAGAGCAACCGGTTCAGGGAGGAAAAGAACTATATAGTTCTAAAACTTTCCCAATGGAGTGGGGTAGGAGACTGCGAAATACTCTCAATGTATTGATTATTTTATTTTTATTATTTATTTCTATTTTTTATTTTTCATACCTTTATAACAAAGACTTTTATGAAGATTACTGCTGCTGAACTAGGTAACCCTGTTTTAGGGCAAGCAGTTTACAATTTTACCAAGCCAAATATTTGACATTTCGATTTTACATAGATATTTTGTCTTTTCCAAAAAATATTAGAACGGACACCAAACATCACAACACAACAAATTACAATATTTACATAGTTACTTATATTTTAATACAAAAGTATAAACCGATACAGTAAATTTTGACATGTTATTATTCTAATATTATTTCTACCATAATATGTACACCCGTTATTTAATTTTTTATGAATAATATCAATCAGTATTTTTTTTATGAATCAATATTATATTATACAATTCTCAACATTAATTGTAATTTCGACAGTATTTTTCTTTCAAAGGAAACACAAAAATTAATTATTGCGATATTTTTGAAATATTTTTTCGCGGTCAATGGTTGTCGATCTTTTTCTAAGGGCAGGGTGTGTAAGAAGAATTTTCACAAGAAGGATGGGACCGCCACTACCGCCCCCTACTGGGTGTTTCGTGTGTCCCGTCAGATAATTCGTTTATACTTATATTACCCCCCCATACATATACTGACTGTAGAACTACTCTTATGGTAGATACTCATTCCAGACAAATAGTCATAATATCTTATGTAACTGATGATGTGTGTAGCTGTTTTTCATTTTTATAAGAGCTTATTTAAAAGCGAATTGCGGCGAGCGGGGATGATGAATCGAGAATAAGTACATCTCTAAAGCTACAATTATTTGAATAGTGAGGGTACTAATCTTCCATATATTTCTTGGGCCACTCCTGTACGAAGGCCTCCTCCATCTCCTTCCACGCCACTCTATCTTGTGCTCTGAGCAACCTATTGACACCAGCATGACGGCTGATGTCATCTCTCCATCTCATTAGCGGTCTTCCAACACCTCTGACTGTCAGCCAACACTATCCTTGGCCATCGGTCTTCGGGGCATCTAGCCACGTGGCCCGCCCATTTCCACTTCAGGGTAAGAATGCGGTAGACGATATCAACTAATTTTGTTCTTTCCCTGATGGTGTCGTTACGCATCCTGTCTCTCAGACTTAATCCTATCATGGCTCTTTCCATGGCTCTTTGGGTGACTCTTAGTTTTTCAGCACTTTTCTGAGTGATTGTCATAGTCTCCAAGCCATAAGTAGCTACTGGCAGTACACAGGTCTCATATACCTTCCGCGTCAGGTTGATGGGAATTTGGGGATTTTTGAAGATGTGGGCTTATTTCGAAAAATTCTTAGATGCCTATGTTTCGATTCCCCTGAACCGCGAAACGAACGAATATCTCAATCTTCAAAGAGTTAAACGTAGATTGACAGGCTCTGTCTCTTTATCTGTTTGAAGAATGTCCTTTAGTTCTTCAAAAACATCGCCAGACGTGACTAGAGCAGTCTTGAAATATTGACTGTTGTCGTAGGGCCTAGGTTGCGGCTCTAAGGGCCTAGGCAGTAAAGGCGGGGGTGGGCGGCCGACGCTGTTGTGCCCTCGTCAATTCTGTACTTAGAGAAGAGCAGGACGGACGCCTCTAGTCTCGCTCGGCAGTTACTCGTCAAACTGTGGCGAATGTTGTTGTGTGGTTCTGGCACACCGCCGGCGCAGACGTCGGGTCAGACATCCTGTGTTGACAACTAGACGTCAAATCTGACAGGTGATGATTGCGTCGGATGCCCCCGGTGTTACCCCGCGGAACCTTCGGACGCCAACACGAGGACCGAGGGGTGCGGGGACAAGCCCTTCCGTTCGATCGGTGTGCCTAGGGGCTTGCCCCTGCTGCCGATCTTGAGCGGTTGCCCCGCCGTTTGAGGTTGGATTCTCGGGGGCAGTGGTTGAACCCGATGGATAGTAGATGTTTTGTGTTTGTCCGATGTTGCGGCTGCGTCCGGTGGCGAACAGGGCCAATGGGCTCTATAGCGTCGCCGGCGTGGAAGTGGATCGCGATCTCCCTCGATGTTGTCGTAGGAGTTGAAGAAAGGAGAGGAAGAGAAAGATACAAAATGTCTCTCAACACATTGAAGAATAAAAACAATAAATCAATTATAAAAAAAAAAACAAAACACAACTTCGTTTTTGTACACCACTTTAATTAACGAAGAAACCTTTTTTGTAACGCCATCTTTTGAGAAATTAGTTTATTTGTAAACAATGAAAGCAACAGTCCTTATAAATGAGGTGACGGTTTCACGCACAGATATCACCCCTGAACTGCGCCAGAAATATTATTTCATTTTTGGCTTGTTTACCTACTTGTACCAATGTGTATGTAAATTTAATATATGGGTCGATGGCAGAGCGGTTAGCGCTATTGGGCTAGTAATCCAGTGGTCGCGAGTTCGAATCCTGCCTCGACCGATTTCGTTCAGCTATAGCACAAGTATTTATGCTTATTTTAGGGAACGTAGGAAGATGTATATGTACATGTTTAACAAGGACATATTCATTTTTATTTTTTAGATTAAAAAAAATAATTTTTAATTGCATATACGCAAACATTGACTCCCGTCAAGGAAAAAAATCCAATGTTTGCGTTTCTTCGTTACCTCATAGGTGGCAATAGTATAGTTTCGTATTATTTAGGTGAATTGTTTACACATTATTCAAAGATATAGAACTTTCAAAAATTACAATGATTAGGGACCTCAATAAGAAGACATAATTAGTGAACGTTGCGCAAGCGCATAAAGTGATCACGTAAACCAGCCGATGACAGGTTGTAAGCCCTGTAGGTGCCTGAGTTCCTGGTCATTCTATAATATCCCAACTTCGTCTCTATTGAGATGTTAAAAAGTTTGTCAGTAAAAATATCATTTGACTACTGTCAGGGAAAAAAATCCACTGTTTGCGTATATTATGCAATTAAAAAATAAATTCGATACAACGTATACTTCAGACGAATACAAAGTACATATACTTCAGAAGGATATAAAGTAAATACGACTACAGATTTCGTTTCATTGAATAAAATTCAAATTTTAGCGGTGTACTCAACGTTGAATTTTATTTCATCTATTTATTTATTTTATAAATGCTACCACAAACTTAAAATCAATCGTTTATCGAAGAAGTAAAACAAATTAATTATGAAACACACAATGTATAAGAAATAACAAAAAATAAATGTAGGTACAAAACCTGACGCTTACATAACGGGAAATTTAAAGTAAAATAAAAACAGAAAAAAAATATAAAGGAAAAGGTGGCGAAACACGAAAGACGGACAAAAGATTACGATGTAGACAAATGGAAGAAAATTCACGAAAGGAGATAGGTACATTTGGGAATGAGGGTAGGAAGAATACAGTGCAAATAATGCAAGCATTATTTACACTTCTGTTGAATGGTTGGTTTTCTTTTATTTATAGAGAAAAAACAATTCTATATAAAATCAAATCATCCTTAGAATCGCACCATTAAAAGAACAATACTTTAAAGAGAAAAATTATTTCTATAATTTTAAAAAAACAGTACATTGTATAATTCCACATTGACTTTATACTCACTTGAAAAATGAAGCAGTTGAGTATTCATAGAAACGTTCAGAAAAAAAAATTGTATGAGGAAAAGAATCTTCACAAAGATAGACAATTTAGTAGGTACCTTCCTACATAGCAAAGCGGCTAGTGGGTTTGACTGGTAATCTAGTGAAACCCATGTTTCTTTTATGTGGTGTTTGGAGATGTAAATGTCACTCTTGGTATGGCGGTCAAATGAAATATAATTGAGAGAAATTAATCCTTGTCTATGGGTTACTATTTAGCATTTATAGTCCTTAATTCGAGAAATAAAAAATAAACCGTTGTCTATGGAACACTAACCAGTAATTTATTATTAACTAGCTTTTATGTCCCGCCGTTGGCCAAGAATGTAAAATTGTGAAGAAATAAGCAATCGTTTTTTATAATATTGTCACCCAATTATTTTGCAATATCGGACTATGAAAAGTGGTTTGAAATTTGATTGAGTTTAAGCATTGTAAAATGTTCAAGTGATGGTCACAACCCATTCTTTTTTATATATTACTATAAAGTGTGAATGAAGTATAATATACAATTTCTGCACGCATGGACTATGCGAAATGGTTTTAAATATATGACTATTTATCAACGTTGTAAAGAGATTGGTTTGGCCACAACCCCCATTTTTAAATATTATCATCGAAAACAAATTGTAATATGTACCTATTGAAAATTTAGTAATTTTGGATGTTGGAATGTGGTTAAAATTTGATTAAATCATGTACCGAAAAGATCTAGCGTTGGTCACATCCCATTCGTTTTTATATTTTGTCATCAAGTGTGCATTATATTTTTGCACAATTAGAGTGATAGACTTAAAATTGACACAAAAGTCTACATTAACGAAGAAGAAGAAGACTTAAACTATAGTAAATAGTTTTTAATTTGAATATAAACGTTGTGAAGAGTTCAGTAATGGCCACAACCCCCATTCTTTAAATATCGTCAACGAAATCAAATATGAAGGTGTTGAAAATTATTCAAAATAGGATGATATAAATGGTTTAAATTTGATTAAACAAAAGTATTGAAAAGATTCTAGTGCAGGTTACATCGTCACATCCCACATCCCATTCGTTTTTACATATGTATTTTCATCAAGTGTGCATATCGTTAATAATATTTCTGCACAATAGACTATAAGACTTAAAACTAACCCAAAAGTCTAAATAAAAAAGAGAAGAATAAGTAAAAGACTATAAGAAATAGTTTGTATAAAAAACTATCCCAATGGTCTACATAAAATAAGAAAACATACACAAAATAGAAGAATTAGACTATTGGAAATAGATTGTATAAAAACTGACTAAAAGGTCTTCATAAAAAAAAGAAGATTAATCTATAGGAAATAATTTTGTATAAAATTCAACAAAGAAAACGAAGAAAAAGACTAAAGGAAATAGTTTGTGTAAAAACTGTAAAGTCTACATAAAATTAAGAAGAAAAAGAATTAGACTCCATGAACCGTCGCTTCAGACCCTTCAGTACCTCCCGTCCCTTCAATCCATCATTACGTCCCTTTCAATCAGGCCCTTCAGTACCTCCCGTCCCTTCAGGCCCTTTTATACTTCCCATCCCTTCAGGCCCTTTAGTGCATCCCATACCTTCATTGCATCCCGTCCCTTCAGTCGCTTAAGAAATGTTTAAATCCAGAAACCATCCTGGAAGAACCGCGAAGAGATGAAAGGACCTTCTTTTCCCAGGATACGCCACCTTCAAAGGTAAAATGACTAAATACACGAAGAAGAAGAAGAAAAAAGTTTAAATCCAGATACCTGCGAAGATATGGAAGGAAAATTGGACCTTCTTCTCCCAGGATAGTCCTCCTTCATAGGTAAAATGACCAAATGCACGATTAAGAAGAAGAAGAAGAAAAAAGTTTAAATCCAGAAATCTGCGAAGAGATGGAAGGACAGTCGGACCTTCTTTTCCCAGGATATTCCCCCTTCATAGGTAAAATGACAAAATACACGAAGAAGAAGAAGAATAAGAAAAAAGTTTAAATCCAGAAACCATCCCGGGCATACGCTCGACAATTCACCAAAGTTTCATTTTAATCGGACAAACGGTTTAGGAGTACATCGCATACATGCATAAATAAACAAATAAAATAATTTTCCGATAGAAAATCAGTATATTGTTGATTTGTAAGTAAATAGGTAGGTACCTACCTACAACAATGTTCTAAATAAATTCGATTCATAACTAATTTTATTTGAATTCAGAATCTTTCCGTTACCATAGTAACCATTCCAATACGTTAAAAATATCAAATGGTTTGAGACTTTTTTGAATATGTAGGTACCTACATTGGTTTGTTCGATGCCATAAAAATGAAAATTGTCAGAAAAATCAAATATTATTTACAAATTATGCAATTTTATTATGCCTATATCTTTACTAATAAATAACACATTTTTACATTATATGTCTTAAAACTTGCCGTAATGTCTTGAGTTTCATTTTATTATTTCATAATTACATTTATTTCAAAGGTTTATTATTTTCAAGAACATATTCATTCGGTGGGAAAATGAAATATTGTATGAAAAGATATTAAAATGGCGGCGTTTATGTACAAAAGGCTTACTTTAAAAATAAGTTAAACATTATAATTATACAAAATATTCACCATGTTTTTCACTTAAACGCTAAGTTATACTTGAAAATATATTTTCTTCGTGTAAATACGTACTTCTAACTTTTAAACTAACAGATATTTGCGTGCAAAATGTACACTTTTTTGACAGATACGACTTGGAAAATTTTGTATGAAAAAAATAATTATTGAAATATTTTTAAAATTCAGCATTTTTATCGCATTATTTTTAGCGTGACACTGCATCAGGTATACAGGTACACGTTCGCACATAAATTAGATTTTTAGATGCTCTTGGTTTTTCAGAAGGCGTGAGACAAACACACACACACACACATACACACACACAAACACTAACATTTTGATTGCTTTATTACTTTAGATATAAATATAAAAAAAATACAGTATAGTCATATTTACAAGTTTTTTTTTTGCAATGCCTCATCAAAAGGATTGCATCTTGCGCTTAATGAGGGTATCATCATCATCATCATTGGCGCTACAGCCCTGTGTGGGCCCTGGCCTCCTCCAGAATCCTTCTCCAGCCGTCCCTGTCCTCCACCGCTCTCCTCCAGTTTACCATTCCGATCGCTCTCATGTCGTCCTCTGTATCATCCAGGCATCTTAGCTTGGGCCTGCCTCTACTTCTTCTGCCCTCTGGATTGGTAATAAGAACCTTTTTGGGGACACGATCATCATTCATCCGGCTGACATGTCCCAACCACTGCAGTCTACGTACTTTTATGACTTGTACAATGTTGGGTTCGTCAAATAATGATTGTAGTTCGTGATTATATCGCATCCTCTAAAGTCCATTATCATTTACTTAGCCAAAAATCATTCTCAGGATTTTCCTTTCAAATATCAAGAGGCTGTTTTCGTCTCTTTTTGTTAAGACCCAGCATTCAGCTCCATACACTACGACAGGTTTGAGAAGAGTTTTATAAATTAGGATTTTTGTTTTGATGAGGGTATCACTTACACTAATAAATAAAAAATATCAAATATAAATCAATTCAATCAAAGTCATACAAAAAGTAATCAAATCAATGTTATACATGAACAAACAATCAGACAAACATAAAAAAACATAATCATA
Organism: Molanna angustata; assembly: GCA_963576475.1. Taxonomy (NCBI): domain Eukaryota; kingdom Metazoa; phylum Arthropoda; class Insecta; order Trichoptera; family Molannidae; genus Molanna; species Molanna angustata. The sequence continues at coordinate 2,475,399 of OY754969.1, forward strand.
AACATTACAAAACATAATCATATGTCTAGGAAGACCTGTGCCGAGAGGTGTCTCATTGATCAGTTGCATGGCATGAATAATACATAATGTTTTTAGTTATTAAATTAAATCATACATCAATTTGTTATTGAAATAAATGTCGGAATCAATTATATTAACTGCATATTGATATTATGAAGTCGATTGAACTAAAAAAAAATAGATCATTTAGTTTTTTATTAGGATGTACAGAGAACAAATAAAAAAGATTTTGCACTTGATACCCTTAAAAATACGCTTAAACATTACAAGATCATAATATTTTCACTTAAGCAGACAGAAATGTGTGGTGTTCGGATCAATCTACCTACTCCGTAAATAAGATTAAATGTTTGTATTTTGTTGGTAGCGACTAAACACAAACCATTTTATTTTCATCAAAACAAATTACAATAATATTTACTATCTAACTTGCGCGCAATTATTTAACGTATTTCCATCCATTGAACTCAGGGTCCGTTGCAAGGCAGGCACCTGATCGAGGTGCACGGGGGCAAATGTCACCTGATTGGGGTAAATGGGAGTAAATGGGGGTAAAACGCCACATGTCCTCTCGTTAAATAAATAACAGTAAGAGTAAAGTATGTGGCGCTATTATTTTAACGATGATAAACAGTCTACATTTAACATCTCTACAGGACACATATACATCTCGTATACCTACCTACTTATATTACCAACCTAAGTATATCCTGTTTTCAACACAATTTTCATTGCTACATTGTTTAACCGCGCCGCAAAATATTTAGTTTTTTACTCGTCTCTACCGCATAAACTTGATAAAATATCATAAAGTAATTAAAAACATAAAAAACATGTATCTCATATTATAATTTTAATACTGTAACTTAAGGAATGTAATATGTACTTGACCTTTTTGTATGGAAAAGTCACTGATAGCCTGTAGGCTAGTGAGATCCCAATTATTATAAAGTAAAACTTTTATGAAAATAAAATTAAAAAAAAAATTAAAAAAATGAATTTGTAATTTTTAAGGTTGAGACCCTTAACATAGGAATTAGATATCTAACGAACTGAGACACGAAGACCGACAATGAAGGAAAACAAGCTTTGGAAAAAGAAGATAATTAAGATTTTCACACTCCTGCGAACGACCAAGGAGTGAAAAATAACAATGTAGGTACCAACACAATACTTCCATTCATACAACCGCGGCATATTGAAGTAAAAAAATCGCTTTAAAAATTTCGAATTCATAAATACCCACTATGGCCCGAGATTTCAGTTAGCCCTTAAATCGTTGGATTTGGTAATCCAAGTTAAAAGTTTGGGGAAGATTAAATTTCATTCGCGTATTTCAGTGCAAAATGAAACGTCAGTTACGTAATCTTCAACTATAGATATATTTTACGTTTTTCTATGGTTATTGTCTATAACGCATCTGTCAAAATTGTAATAACCTTAAATGATACGTGACGCGAAGCTGTGACTAAATATTATTTTATTATTATAACAACACATTATTTTATTTGTTTCATTACACAGCATGTTACTTTTTCAATTTTTTATACCGATCGATGTTTTTTTTAATTAAAATCAAACATTGTAGTGAAAAAATGTCATTGAATATGAACTACGTACGTAGTACTACAATGCAAAATGTATGTACATTTTACAGATGGATATGGAACTAAGTGATAATGGTAAAATAGTGTCTTATGTAGAAAATTTAAGAATACACATTATATATATAGAAACAGGATGGATCAATTTAAAAAGTGGGATGAAAAAACATCGCAAAAATAAAGTTGCGTGCCTGACGTTTCATTATGGCTGACAGTTTATTTCGTTTGTTGTCAGGCAATACATTATAATTATGTAAAAAAGAAAATAAATATTAAATACATGAACCACTTCTATATCAAGTCTTTTATTTTAACAACAAAAATAAATCATGATTATAATTATTATGCATAGTTATTTGTAGTATAAAATGAAATGAAACATTAAAGCGTGCGGCGATTAGTACGCCACCTGGCGAAAAAGACTAGAAACAATACTTAACTCAAGATTAAGACACGCGATCCGCCAGAAACGTTGAGTTAAATATTTGTCGTTTAGTGACGTATTTAAGGGAAGATTTGGTACTGAAATACGCAATATTTTTGTTAAACTTGAGTTAAACTCCTAAGGGCCGACTGAAATACTGGGCCTATATCCCTTTGAGTTTGTAAGGAGTAAAAACTAACATTAATTAGTAAGTACATAATATCTTTGGAATAAAATCAATTACCATAAGGCATACATGTGATTTCTTCTTCTTCTTCTTGTTAGCCTACTCCCGTCCACTCCTGGACGAAGGCCTCCTCCATTTCTCTCCACTTTGCTCTGTCTTGAGCTGCCTGCATCCAGTTTATACCAGCATATCTTACAATGTCGTCTCTCCATCGCAATGGTGGCCTCCCCACGCTCCTGGTTGCTGCTCTTGGTCTCCATGTTATGACTCTTTTTGGCCATCTGTCATCTGAGTTTATGGCCACGTGACCTGCCCACCGCCATTTTAGAGTTGCTATACGTTTGGCGACATCTATAATTCTTGTTTGTTGCCTATTTATTTCATTCCGCACTCTATCTCTCAAGGTTATACCTAACATGGCTCTTTCCGTGGCTCTTTGAGTAATCCTTATTTTTTCCATGCTTCGTTTGGTCAGTGTCGCAGTCTCTAAGCCATATGTTGCTACTGGTGATATGCACGTTTCGTATACTTTCCGCTTAAGGTTTATGGGTATTTTGCGGTTTTTAAGTATATGAGTTTGGTTTTCTCTGCCCAATTGTATGGTGTGCCCCAAATATACATAGTGTTTTACATTTTCAATTTGGTTGCTGTCCACCATAATTTGAGAGCCTTCTGTGCCCATCACCTTCGTTTTTGCCAGATTCACACAGAGGCCTACCTTCTTAGATGCTTCATTCATTTCTTGGAGCATTCTAGCCAGTTCCTCAGGCTCACTCATGTGATTTAGTATAATTTATTCGTAGAGTCACCGAAATCGGAAAAATATCGTGTAGGTATGCATAACGACGCTACATAATATTATGTATGTAAGTTATAATTTTTACAAGAATTGAAATACGTACATAAGAAATCTTTGACGCTAAGATCCGTTATCAAACTTCAAATCAATGCTATAAAAACAGTAGGTTCCTATGTTTAAATCATAAACCGACAGTGATTTTAAACATACAAACATCTGTAACGTGTATAATAAATGTATCAAAGCAAAAGCACTTTCACTAACAGCTTTATTTCGAAGAGCAGCACCTACCTGAACTATCAGCGCCCTTGGAATGATCTTGAGTCATTAAACGGCGCTATATAAAATCCACTACATATTATAATAATTACTATCCTAATTGGTTCCATATTCTTATAAACATTATCTTTTTTTCATCTTTCAAAGATAAATACTGTATTTAAATTGTCAATACTGACTGTATTTAAGGCGCAGAACTCCATTATACTAGTTTTTTTTTATATCACACAAAATTAATTTTGATTCGACATATACTTTTCTTTGTATAAGACCGACTGTTTCGGCTGACTAAGCTCTAATCAAATGGTAAACAAACCTGCATAGACGTAATTTCCCAACATCTTCTATAATACCAAATGATAAGGATTTTTCACAATTGTAATTTGTACCAAAATTTAGTATCTAAACAAAAAAAACAACATTCTGTGATTACTAGTTGATAAGAGCCTCGTCAGCCGAAATGGTCGGCCTGATACAAGCAAAAAATATATGTCGAAACATAATCATTTTTGTTTTGATCTAAAAATACCTATGTAGTATAGAAACTGTTTTAAGTACTATGTAATAGAAATGATGGAGATATTATTATTAAAGAACAATAAATCTTTGTGGATGTAATCAAAACGACGCGTGATGTATATATTTATTCTAAAAGGAAGTTGATTTTGTCTCATCACACATCTGCATGTCGGATCTCGCTATATTTATAATTTCGAGGAAGAGTAAGGATAGTTTGTTGGTTGACCAAAGCGATAAACAACCTTTGTTAGAATACGTGTCTATAAATTGACACAAAATTTAAAACACATTGAAATGCTATTGTTTTCAATCCGAAAATATTATTTTCAATAGATTCATTTAACATTATATATTATATTATACATAAATAAAATAAAAATAAAAATTGTCAAAAAAATTGAAAAAAATCATTTAACATTTTTTTTTATTTATTTATTTATAACAATTAATAATATCATTTAACATATAATTATAAATCCACCTCACTAGGCTTTGCCTGTACCGAGGTGGAATATTTCACAATCACATCAATACATTTATATACAATATTTACATATTATTATATATCCACCTCACTAGGCTTTGCCTGTACCGAGGTGGAATATTTCACAATCACATCAATACATTTATATACAATATTTACATATTATTATATATCCACCTCACTAGGCTTTGCCTGTACCGAGGTGGAATATTTCACAATCACATCAATACATTTATATACAATATTTACATATTATTATATATCCACCTCACTAGGCTTTGCCTGTACCGAGGTGGAATATTTCACAATCACATCAATACATTTATATACAATATTTACATATTATTATATATCCACCTCACTAGGCTTTGCCTGTACCGAGGTGGAATATTTCACAATCACATCAATACATTTATATACAATATTTACATATTATTATATATCCACCTCACTAGGCTTTGCCTGTACCGAGGTGGAATATTTCACAATCACATCAATACATTTATATACAATATTTACATATTATTATATATCCACCTCACTAGGCTTTGCCTGTACCGAGGTGGAATATTTCACAATCACATCAATACATTTATATACAATATTTACATATTATTATATATCCACCTCACTAGGCTTTGCCTGTACCGAGGTGGAATATTTCACAATCACATCAATACATTTATATACAATATTTACATATTATTATATATCCACCTCACTAGGCTTTGCCTGTACCGAGGTGGAATATTTCACAATCACATCAATACATTTATATACAATATTTACATATTATTATATATCCACCTCACTAGGCTTTGCCTGTACCGAGGTGGAATATTTCACAATCACATCAATACATTTATATACAATATTTACATATTATTATATATCCACCTCACTAGGCTTTGCCTGTACCGAGGTGGAATATTTCACAATCACATCAATACATTTATATACAATATTTACATATTATTATATATCCACCTCACTAGGCTTTGCCTGTACCGAGGTGGAATATTTCACAATCACATCAATACATTTATATACAATATTTACATATTATTATATATCCACCTCACTAGGCTTTGCCTGTACCGAGGTGGAATATTTCACAATCACATCAATACATTTATATACAATATTTACATATTATTATATATCCACCTCACTAGGCTTTGCCTGTACCGAGGTGGAATATTTCACAATCACATCAATACATTTATATACAATATTTACATATTATTATATATCCACCTCACTAGGCTTTGCCTGTACCGAGGTGGAATATTTCACAATCACATCAATACATTTATATACAATATTTACATATTATTATATATCCACCTCACTAGGCTTTGCCTGTACCGAGGTGGAATATTTCACAATCACATCAATACATTTATATACAATATTTACATATTATTATATATCCACCTCACTAGGCTTTGCCTGTACCGAGGTGGAATATTTCACAATCACATCAATACATTTATATACAATATTTACATATTTTTTTTTTTTTTGTTTCTTGCCGTTCACCAACGTAGTGTTGTAGTGTTCTTCGGCATGTAACAAGTTTAATTATATTGTAGATCTATATTAGATCTTCAAATTATGTACTTTGAGGAAGTTGGATAAAATTTTCAATGTCATGGGGTTCATATGTGATAAAAGAGTATTCACGTTTATTGGAAGCGGACTATATGGGATCATTTTGAAATAAAGACCATTTGTATTATATTTAGAGCAGCTAAAAAGGACATGGTTCAAATCCTCCTCCTCTCCATCACCACAATCGCAGAGGATCGAGTCCACGATATTCAACTTGTACAGGTGATACTTTAGACAACAGTGTCCTATTCGCATCCGACAAATTGTTGACACTGTTAGTTTGTCGAATCTTAAATTATTATACCACGGAATTTTTGCGATATTAGATTGAATTGATGCGTAATTTTTTCCTTTTAAAGTCGATGATTCAGCCCATTGTTGTGACCAGTCATTAAACAGATTGATTTTGCAGTTTACTAGAATATCAGAAGATGGGATTTTGAATTGTTAATTTACCTCTAAATTTTCGGATGCTCTTTTAGCTAGATGGTCAGCTTTTTCGTTTCCTGTGATTCCGCAATGACTTGGAATCCAGGCTAGAACAACTTTTTTATTACTCTGGCAAAGTTGATATATCTGTGATCTTATATTAAGGCATATTTCATCTACGGGGAATGAGAAAGGCGGATTTTTAATTTTTTGCAAAACACTTAGACAATCGGAAAAGATAATAGATTTATGACATGATTTAGATTTAATAATTGTTAGTGCTTCTAATATTGCGACAGCCTCTGCTGTGAAAACTGAACATTGTTTATGCAGGGTTATCGTGTGCTCGATGGTTAGATTAGAGTTGTACACTGCGGCACCGGTAGATGGTGAGGAAGAGGATTTTGAACCGTCTGTGAAAAATAAGTTCCAGTCTTTCCAGTTAGATTCTATTATAGTATTAAACTGATTATTTGCATATGGTGTGTTCTCGATTCCAAAGGACAGAAATACCTCTGGGATGTTGATTAAATGTTCAAAAGGTGTTGTGTACAATGGCAGTGATTTGTAACGGTGAATATGTGGTAATATATTATTGTACATCTGCCAGCTATTAATTAATAATGGTTTGGGACGATTGATTCTTGAATGCTCATTAGTTATTGCATTAAATAATTGACTGACTAGGTTGACGAGCGGATGAGATTCAAATGCGAAACATCTGAGGAAGAACTTATCTGCACACAATTGTCTCCTCAAGTGAAATGGTGGATCTACCACTTCCACTTGTAGAGTGTTTATTGGGGATGACTTCATAGCTCCAATTATTAATCGCAAGGCTTGCGATTGAATTCTGTCTAATTTGGATAGATTTTTTTTTGATGTGGGTTCTATTACAAATGTTGCGTATTCCATTTAACTACGAATATATGCACTATAGAACATTTTTTGCGTGATAGGGTGACATCCCCACCAGACTCGTGAAATCGCTCTCATCATATTTAGTCCCATTTGTGCTTTAGAATATAGATAATCTGTGTATTCGTTCCATGACAGTTTTGAATCAAATATTACTCCTAACAGTTTGACTGAGCTAGCTATTGGGATTTCTTGGTTTTGTACAAAGATTTTCAATTGAGGTATATATCTTTTTTTGGTGAATATTATAGCTTTACATTTTTCGATTGAAAGTTCTAATCCATGCGAAGTTAACCACAAATATATGAGTTCGAGTGCTGATTTTAATTTCCTTTCTATCAATAACAGGTCTTTTCCCGTGATGTATATAAAAATGTCATCTGCAAAGCAAAGTATTTTAATGTTAGAGGGTATTTTTGAAAAAATATCACTCAAATACAAATTGAATAACAATGGGCTAAGGGCAGAACCCTGGGGAAGTCCTTTAAACACTGTTCGATTAATTGGATAGTTTTGGGGTGTGTCGAGTGTGATTTCTCTGTTGATTAAAAGGTTCGTAATGAACGAAGATAATTTAGTCGATATTCCAATTTCGTATAGTCTTTCTTTGAGTTTAGGCAATAGAACATGATCATATGCACCTCGTATATCTAGGCTAATGCCAACAAGAAATTCTTTTTTTGTATAGGCTAGTTGTATTTCTGTTGCAAGTAATGTAATACTTTCTATGGTGGAATGTTTTTTTCTAAATCCAAACTGGAACTCGGAAAGTGTTTTTTTATTTTCCACATACCAATCCAGTCTATTTTTTATCATTCGTTCAACAGTTTTTAGGGGTGTGGTGGATAGTGCAATAGGGCGATATGATGAACCTAATGTTGGGTCCTTGTTTGGTTTCGGAATTGGAACAATTATTTGTTTTTTCCATATATTTGGGATAATACCTGATTGAAAAAAAGAGTTCGTTAAATTGAGAAAGTATTCTTTAGAAGTTTCACCTCCATTTTTTATAAAACTAAATGGGATATTGTCTATTCCGGGTGCAGTGTCTGAGACGTTTTCAAGAACTATATTCAGTTCTTCCATTATGAAGGGTTTGTCTAACAATGACTGTTCCAGAAGGTTATAACAAGGCACAGATTCCTCAAAGGTTGGTACAAAGGAAGGAGCTAGTTTGTCTATGAATTCATTTATACATGTTTGCGAGTTAGGGAACGCCGAATGGGGTTTGCAGTTGGATCGAAAACTTTTTATTGTTTTCCAAATTTCGGATGCGGGTGTATCAGGTGAAAGCGTACTACAGAATCTCTTCCAATCATTACGTTTTTTGTTTTTAAGGGTTCTCTTTGTGGATGCCTGAATTGCTTTGTAATTTAAGAAGTTTTCTAGTGACATATTTATATTATACTTTTTAAGGGCCGCTTTTCTGAGACGAACTAATTTATTGCATTCATCGTCCCACCAAGAGGCAGGTTGAGGTTTATTTGTATTTTTCTTTTTAACATTAATAGTATTATTGGCTGCTTCAGTAATGCTTCTAGACCATTGTTCATAACAATCCAAAGAATTTTCGATGGTTGGGTGAGGGAGTTGCCTAATTCTGTTTTCGACATTTTGAGTAAATCTGTCCCAATTGGCAGTTTGAGTATTATATCTAATTTTCTTTGATTTATATGGAGCAATTTGGCATGGAGAATTGTTGTCAAATTTAATAATTATTGGTAGATGATCACTGGGACCTGCATCATCTAGAACCGACCAAAATAATGTGGATATAAGTGAGGGTGAGCAAATACTTAAGTCGACGGCGCTTTTGTTTTGGTGAGGAGGTGTGATTCGAGTAGGTTTACCGTCGTTAATAAAACATAGATTGTTTTTTTCCAAAAAGTCGAGGATATTAGAACCCGATCGATTTGTACATCCACTGCCCCAACAAGGTGATTGTCCGTTGAAATCACCTAGAATTAGTATAGGTGATGAAATTTGTTTAATGAGATCTGACCATATGGGTTCTAAGAAAATAATATCAGGAGGAATGTAGACTGATAACACCGAGACATTGTTAATATTTGCAGCTGCTATTTGAATATTATTTGGAACATTATTTATATTAAGTTCAGAAAAGTAAACATTATTTTTGATACACAATGCGGAACCGGCTCGTCCGTCTGCCCTGTCTGATCGAATTATTTTAAAACCTGGTATATGAAATGGTACATTTGGTTTGAGCCATGTTTCTGCTATGGCTGCAACAGAGATATATTCTTTATTTACAATGTTCATAAATTCTATTTTATTGGCTACTATACTGCGAATATTCCACTGAAGAAAATTTATATTTTTTGTATTATCCATGTTGAAATAAATGTTAATAAATTATAAATAAATTATAATAAATCTCAATTATATATATCTGTATTCAGACTGTATTTTTATTCATTAATAAGTGATGTTTTAGGATAGTTTATTAAAAGGTCTTTTAATGGTTCAAGTAAATTTGCAGCGTAGGACGGTGATATGGGGTATTTTGATATTGTTTCAATTATGAGTGAAACTAATGTTTCGATAAAAGAAGAATTCTCATTTTGTAATTTTAACGAAACATTTGATAAGGAGCTATTCGGGTTCTCATATTGTTGGGCGAAATTTAAAGCACACCCATTTGAAGGATTTACTTTCAAATTTCCATTTGGATTGAAAACTAAGGAATTGTGCAAGTCCCTGTCATACCCTGGTTTTTGTTGTATGCGAGGTTTATTTGGTCTAAAAACAGTTTTATTATATGAATGTGTTTCCGGATTGATGCCAGATGTATTTTTAATAGTTTCAGCATACGATTTTTTGGTTGGAGGATGCATTTTCGAAGCTTGGAAATATGATAAGTTCTCAGAAGCCATCGAAAACTTGATATTTTTTTGGCGGTTTAGTTCTGGGCATGAAAAACTAGATGCTTTGTGATTTCCTGAGCAGTTTACGCAGGATGGAAGATCCGGATCTTTCGAACATTTATCTGTGGAGTGTAAGTCGCCGCATATACTACAGCGGGTAGCTGATCTACATGCTGCTTTTGTGTGACCAAAGCGATAACAGTTAAAGCATTGAACTGTAGGATAGGTATATAATTCTACATGCAAAGCGTTGTAGAACATAAAAATATGGGATGGTAAAGATTGTCCTGAAAATGTTATCACAACGGATCGTGATGGCCGCCATTCTGGTTTATCGCCAGACTTGTCCTTGTAGTAAGTCTTCTGGCTTTTATTGGTTTGATCGACTTGTCCGATGTGGATATTATTTCAATGATATCCTTCTCTGAATACTCTGTTGGGATACCCTTAATTAATCCTAGTCTGGTTAGGTTATATGTTGGGATAAACGCAGTATATTTACTGTTTGATAAGATTGAGATATTTTTTATAAAGTTGTTTGCGTCCCTAGATGTTTTAAAATCGACTGTTGCCCTAAATCGTCCTTCAGATTTTAACGATCCGTTAATTACATTGAGTGTTTTTCTGGAATACAAAATTTTTCCTATTTCCAAAGGGTAGGTTTGTTTTTTGTCTGTTCTTTGGATATGTACTGTGTACGGCCCGCGCGCGTCTTGATCGTAAAACTTCATTATCGGAATGAATGAAGTGTTTTTTGTTTTGTCATTAGTGATATTCTTATTTGAATCTGAACTTTGTGCTGGTTGGTCCGTTACTCTTACTTCTTTATGAGCCTGATCCATCGGAGATGGAGGCCTTTCGGATACTCTTGGTCTTTTTGAACGAATAACTATCGAATCGGAGTCAGAATCCGACGCGTATTTTTTTCCGTCGTTCGCCTTATCGGGAGGCTCAGCTTCGTCCATATTTAAACTATTTTAAAAGTATTTTTTAACTTATATGAATATAAACCTCTATGATTTTATATTATAAATAAACAATATTGTATATTAACATTATACATTATAACAAAAAGAAATGTAAAAATAAATAGACAGAAATGTAAAAATAAATAGACGAAAATGTTCCGTAAAAAACAAAAATATAACAAACAAAAACACCGGGTCTATGACCAAATACAGAGAATAAATTTCTCTACAGAAAAAATAATAATATTATAATGTAGGTAGGTAAATAATAATAATGATTGTTTATCTTGTAGGCTGGGTATGTTTGTTCACAGCCGAGTTCCTCCTTCCCCGTACGTCGCACTGCACTACAATACACAATAATCGTCGAATTGTCAAAAATTTACACCACGTCTTATCGCCACGACTACCGTAACTGCACTGCCTATTTACATATTATTATATATCCACCTCACTAGGCTTTGCCTGTACCGAGGTGGAATATTTCACAATCACATCAATACATTTATATACAATATTTACATATTATTATATATCCACCTCACTAGGCTTTGCCTGTACCGAGGTGGAATATTTCACAATCACATCAATACATTTATATACAATATTTACATATTATTATATATCCACCTCACTAGGCTTTGCCTGTACCGAGGTGGAATATTTCACAATCACATCAATACATTTATATACAATATTTACATATTATTATATATCCACCTCACTAGGCTTTGCCTGTACCGAGGTGGAATATTTCATAATCACATCAATACATTTATATACAATATTTTCATCGTATTTCATCATACAGTTTCCATGAAAATGCTTATTTTATATAGTAACATGTCATGACTTATATGTATATGTATCCAAACAAAATATATCAAACAATTAACTTATGTATAAGTATACATATGTATCCAAACAAAAATATATCAAACAATAAATAAAAACACTAATTAAAACACTAAATATAAGGCCTGTTTAGCACACACACACCAACATGCACACCCACACCCACACACACACACACATACACACACACACACACACACATACACACACACACACACACACACACACACACACACACACACACACACACACACACACACACACACACACACACACACACACACACACACACACACACACACACATCATGTTCATGTGTACTAGGAAGGGACATAGGTAAGCATCTTTTCAGTTTCCCTTCTTCCCATTTTTAGCAACCAGTCCGTCAACAACCCTTTAAGTGCAGGATATCCAAGGTTAAAATTTTTATCTTGAACTGTATTAAACAGTCTGGGTGCCAAAAATGAGAAATGCCTATGTGCGAATTCGGTTCTGGTCCTGGACACCATGTAATACTTCCGATTACGGCATCCCGTTGAAAGTTGATGAGATAGTGGTATCAACAGATGTCGATGCTTTGCGTAGTGAAGTACAATAATTGTTTTTGTGTATATTTGTCTGACGTCAAGTACACCAGATTCGCGAAACAGCTGGTCGGATGGATGTCTGTATGGTTTTTTATTTATAACCCTTACAACTGATTTTTGGCTTTTAATAAGCGGATCTAGAGCAGTGAAGGTGGCTCCCCCCAACCCAATATTCCATACCTTAGGATACTTTGAATAAGGGCAAAATAAATTGATTTTAACGTTTTGAGAGAGAGCATGTTTCTTTTTCTTTGAAGATGTACATATAATGTTTTCCTGATTTTATTAGATGTGTGTTGTATGTGTTCTTTCCAGTCAAGTCTTTCGTCTATTGTTATTCCAAGATATTTAGTGTATTTAACTTTTAAGTATTAAACTTTAATTAAGTATTGACTTTTAAAATTTATTTTAAGTTTTTAGTGTATTAAACATTGTTTGTATTTTACTCCTCACTGCCCTAAAGGAATATAGTAGGGAGTTATGAATTCGCATTTTTAATTGTTGATAGTCAACTAATCATGCTGAGATTGTATTCTGAAAGTTTCATCACAATGTATCTATGTGTATGTGCTGTGAACTATATACCGCGTATTTTTTTTACTTTATTGAATAAAGGACTTAATTACTTATACAATTCTTTTCAAATTTTGTTAATTTCTAAATCTAGCACTCGCTTATATCCCATTAGATTTTACGTGATATCTGAATAGTGCTTCTCATTTTTTTTAACTGACCAATATTTCAAAGTCACCTCAAACTCACCACACTTAAAAGTTGATATTTTTTTTTTCAAATTGCTAAAAGAATACATCACTTTCATAAAATGACATTGAAGAAATATCAAGTTATCATAATATAATATTTTGATCAAAAATAATTTAATAAAACTCATTTCATGAAAATGCTTAAAATTTTCCTCACAAAATTTGAATACTTTGTGGAGTGACTTGGTAGCGAGGAGTATAGCGTTGGCCACAACTCATTCGTTTGTGTAATATTTACGATGCAACAACATATCGGAGATAATTCTTCTGTTCTGTAAGCTTTCAATTTTAAACAAGTGTATTAGTGACTCAGCGTAGTTTGAAGGATATGTTTGCGATCAATAATAATTGTCAGTTGCCGCATTCAAAAGACTAAAATCTGCGTCGCCACCGGGAATCGAATTTCAGGAGGCAAATATCTAACTAACAAAACTTCGGCCGCCGACCATTTTCTTAATAATATTACAAAATCATGTTATGTGTGGCTCCTGAGTCCAAGGTTGCAGATGACTGTTTTAATGTAACCAGCTTTTGCAGGGCAGTGTTACTCCGACATGTCCGGCATTTTACGTTTTCACTTTATAGCCATGGCGATGAACATTTTACGTTTGCTACCATTTGGGATTTTTTCTGTTTTGTTGTTTTGTTTAGCCGTTGGCGACAATAAACCAACGTAGTTTATGTTTATGGAATCTCGATACGCATTTACGATCGGGAATACCCTTTATTACAATCAATTCCATTACAGTTTTGAAAGTTTTCGACTGAAACCTACCCGGAAATGCATTCAATAGTTTTTAATCCTCTCTATTCAATAAGTTATTTTATTTTATTAAACAAACACATACCATCACACCCCATCCCTTTGAAAAGATACGCATTTAAACAAATTTTCATCACGTGAGGGCTTGTCAGGGCATACTTCTTTAAAAAAGTAGGATTATCAACAACAAGGAAAATATGCTAAATGTAAGATTCTACAACCTCGGAACAGGCCTGGCCTAGTGAGGTGGTACAAACCAACCCAATGTATTTGATATAAATTTATTTATTTATTTTTTTATTTATTTCATCTCACAAATAATATTTTTAAAATTAATACACAAATGTATTACAAATCACTAAGAAAAAACTGTATCGAGGTTAAATATAATCACATATATGTGAGCGACATAAATTCAGAGTATACTTAGTCTAACATTTTACAACAATAATAGATATCAACAGTATGTACCAGTTGTATCGCTGCCACCGCGAAGGGAGGTTGTGTTAGTATGCTCACTCGCCGCCACACTCGCCGTTAAGTGATATTATTGTTCCGTGATTTTCTGGTGTTGGAATCGCTCAAGGGAAGTGATTTTTTCTTTATAATCGTATTGTTGTTTGATGTTTTTCTTTCTCATTTCTATGTAAAATTTATTCTTTTTCAGTTATTCTATACCTATATTACTTATTTATCTTTTGATTTTTATTTTGATTTATTTATTCCGTTCGTGGTAACGAATTTTCGTTTATTTATATACATATATAGGTGCATTCCTATCTTATTTAACTTTGTTATTCTTTTTGTTAGTGAAATTTTTATTTTTGTTTCGATCTTGTCATAATGGAAGAAATCCATAAACCTCCTGACCCTCCTGATGACATAACAATCCAACCGAATTCCTCTGCCGCAAAACCTAATAAAAGAAGACGCGAAGGAAACGATTTTCCTTCTCCTTCTTCTCCTACTTCCAAGTATCCTGATGTATCTGAAGCTTCTCACGCTAGTCCCTTAAATCTGAAGTACAGCAGTAACTCTCTCCCTCCCTTTTTGGTTTATGTCCAGAATGTGGACAATGATGCTTCTCTGCACCCTATGAAATTCGGTCAAATCCTCTACAAAAACAAAATTGTTAATGTCTCTCCCGGCGGTGTCAAAGCCGAGGGAAGAAACAAGATTTCCGTCTCCTTCACAAATCCCAATGCTGCTAATTCCTTTGTAGATTCTTCAATTCTTACCTCTAATAACCTTAAAGCATATATTCCATCTTTTAAACTTACAAAAATGGGCTTAGTAAGAGGCATCTCCACCGAACTGTCAAATGATGACATTATAGAAAATGTGTCTGTGCCATCCCAATTTGGAAAAATAATCAAAGCCAGACGTTTGAATTATAAAGATTCCTCGTCTGGATCTATCGAATGGAAACCCTCTCAAACGGTTGTTTTGACCTTTGAAGGTCAGACTCTTCCGAAGAACGTCTACCTCTACTATAACTCTTTGCCAGTTGAGCTATATACATTCCCAACAGTTCTTTGTTTCCGATGTTGCCGTTACGGTCACACTAAATCCCAATGCCGTTCTCAGCCTCGATGCTTCAAATGTGGGGAATCCCATTTGGGGGAAACCTGTGCATCAACAAAACCTGTTTGTATTAATTGTTCCGGTGCTCATCCTGCTTCTAGTCTCTTTTGTCCCGAATTTTCGAGACAAAAAAACATTAAACATTCAATGGCCTCCGAAAACATTTCTTACGTAGAAGCGTCAAAATTATACCCAACAAGTAAAATGAGTTACACAGAAGCTACATCGGCTTCTTCCTCCACGCCTATTTCCATTCCTTCACGTAATCAATCCTTTAAAATGACTCTTAAAAACATTCCGAAAGAACAAAGACCTAAAGTTTCTCCACATTTTGACAAAGCCAGTCATGAAAATCTTCTTTCATACACAAATGGCCAAGCTACAATGCCTAGTGACGGCTGCGCCATGCGTTGCAACCTAGAACCTTTCAACAAATCCAACGACCTGACGTCAATCATCCCCATGATAGCCCAAATCCTAATTTCTTTATTTTCTGACATCGATAACTTACCGTCCTACGCTGCCAACTCTCTTCCATTCCTCAACGATCTAGTGCAATATAATGGCTCCACATCCAAAAACAAAGAATAATAACTCAATCTGCATATTACAATGGAACAGCAGAAGTCTAGTTTCGAATAAAATAGACTTTTGCTATATTTTAAAAACATACAATATTAATATTGCTGCGGTATCAGAGACCTGGCTTAAACCAGGATCCGATTTTTTTATCCCCGGTTACACGATTTTACGAGACGATCGATATGATGCTCATGGAGGAGCTGCGTTAATATTTAAATCTTCATTGCCATATAATGTAATAAATATCCCCTCACATTCTAATATCCAAATAGTTGCTGCTAACATAAATAATATAAGTTATATCTCAACTTACTGTCCACCTAACACTTTTTTTGATCCTAACTACTGGAATTTATTGATATCATTATGTTCCTCTCAAATATTTATATTAGGTGACTTTAATGCCCACTCGCCTTCCTGGGGATGTGTTTCTCAAGACAGTTCAGGCGACTCAATTTTGACGTTTTGCGATGATAATAATATGTGTATCTTGAACAATGGCTCACCAACTAGATTTACTTCACCATCACAAAATCAAAGTGCAGTTGACCTTTCCTTGTGTTCTACCAATCTTGCTACCTCCACTTCCTGGACCGTCATGGATGACACCTTTTCTAGTGACCATTTCCCAATAATTCTAAACTATTCTCCTAGTCCATCGTTTTCAACAACATATACAAAAGTCAGTAAATTCAAATTGAATTTAGCAGATTGGTATAACTTCCATAAAATCTTAGAAGAATCCGTTAGCACTCTTCCACCTCTTATGTTTCCAGCGGATTTAAATACAATTTTCTCTAAACTATTATCAGTTATTAAATCAGCTGCCGAGTCTTGCATTCCAAAAACAAAAAAATCGAAAAAATCTAAAACTCTCCCGCCATGGTGGGACGACGAATGCTCAGAACTCATTCTAGAGAGAAAAAAAGCCATGAAAAAATACAGGAAAAATATGTCACTGTCCAATTTTCTTAATGCAAAAAATATTCAAGCATTAACTAAGAAAACTTTAAGAAAAAAAAAACGTCAAGGCTGGTATGACTTCTGTAATTCCCTTTCTCCAGAATCTTCTTCTTCTCAAATCTGGAATAAAATTCATAGATTTCGTGCATCATATTCTCCTACATATACTAACTCCCAGGATGACTGGATAATGTCATTTACCGATAATTTGGCCCCTGCCTACGTTCCAAGCTTTGAAGAGGTATGCAACTCTTCTCATAATTCACAGCCCGCCTCCTGGCTAACCTCTCCATTTAAAATAGAAGAATTATTAATTCAAATTCAGTCATTATGTAATACGGCTCCAGGAGTTGATGGTATTTCAAATATATTTTTTCAAAAATTTCCTGCTAATCTTCTGTCATACCTTTTAGATATGTACAACCTAATTTTACAAATAGGATTCGTACCTTCAGAATGGAAGACCCAGATAGTTATTCCAATTTTGAAACCGGGTAAAGATGCAAAACTTGGTTCTTCCTATAGACCTATTGCACTTTCATCTTGTTTCTTAAAATTATTAGAGCGTATGTTGAAAAAACGATTAGATTGGTATATAGAACATAATAACCTTCTTTCGACTTCACAATTTGGTTTCCGAAAATCAAAATCTTGTCTTGATAACCTGAGTATTTTAACAACTGACATTCGGACTGCTTTCTCTAAACAAGAATCTACTGCAGCAGCCTTTTTAGATATATCTGGCGCATATGATAACGTTCAGCTTCCTGTACTGAAAAATAAATTATCTACAATAGGTATTCCGGATCAACTGTGTCGTCTCATTCATAACATATTTTCCGAACGCACTATTAATATCAATAGAAATAATATAAATATATCAAGAACCATATGGAAAGGATTACCTCAGGGCTCCGTATTAAGTCCTATTTTATTTAATGTCTACTGTTCAGATCTCGAATCGAAACTCCCTGATAAGGTTTCCTTTGTTAATTATGCTGACGATATTAGCATATATGTTTCAAATAAATTTATTGATATATCCGTAAAAGATTTAACTATGGCTATCAAAATAATAAACAAATGGGCTCTTAAAAATGGTCTCCAGGTTTCCCCTCAAAAAAGTAAGGTTGTAATTTTTACTCGTAAACACAAAACTCCCACAGTAAACATAATTATTGACAATATTCAAATTCCTGTGTTAAATCAAGTTAAATTTCTGGGCTTAATTTTAGACAGAAAAATGTCATGGAAACCTCACATTGAGCATGCTATTGCCAAATGCGAAAGAAATTTAAACCCTCTTCGAGCCGTTTCCCGAGTGTGGTGGGGTTCTCACCCATCATGCATGAAAATCCTTTACAATTCTCTGGTTCGTGGTGTCCTTGATTTTGGTAGCTTTCTTTGGGACCCGATCCCTTCATTTCTTCAACTTAAACTTGAAAGAATTCAATCAAAGGGCCTGAGACTGGTTCTCGGCGCTATGCGTTCAACACCCATTAATGCTCTTCAAGTGGAGGCACTAGACATGCCTCTTAATCTTCGTAGAGAATTATTGGCAGTCAAATTTCTCACAAAGCGCATAAATATTAATACACACCCCATCATGCGTAAACTATCATCCTTGCTATCTCTATGTCAATCCACTAGATTCTGGGCCAAAAAACCATATCCTCACTTATGCTTAGCATATTTAAAGCTCCGTGATAGAATAACCGATTCTCCTAACTATTCTTGCCTGCCATACTACCAAACTCCCTTTAAGGTTAATTTCATTATTCCCAATATAATTGAAAATATTGGCATCAACAAATCGACTCAATTACCCCCCCACACCATTAACAAAATCTTCAATAACATAGTAAATTCTAAATGGCCGTCACATCTTAAAATTTATACTGATGGGTCAAAAATGTATCCAAATGGACCATGTGGCTCCGCAGTGTACATTCCTTCCTTAAATACTGAACTTCTCTTTAAGCTTCCCCCTGGGTCATCTGTCTATTCAGCGGAGTGTTTGGCGATAAGAGAAGCATTAAAACTTCTAGACTCTCTTCCCCATTCAAAAATTCTGATCCTTTCTGATTGCTTAAGTTCCCTCAAATCCTTATCCAACGATCTCTCTAAATTTCCAGACAACGAACTTCTTTGCTCTATCAGATATCTCATGTGTAGTCTTATAGAAAAAGACTATGAAATTATACTAGCATGGATCCCTTCCCACGTAGGTATAAATGGGAACGAGATCGCGGATAAATTAGCAAAACAAGCCTCCAGTTCTGATGCCTCTTATTTTAACAATTCCCTTTCCATCCAAGACACAATTCGTTCTCATTGTAACATTGCCAAAAATAAATGGCAAGACCTGTGGAAAATAACTTCTGAAACCAAAGGAACATACTACTATAATATCCAATTAAACATTCCATCTTTTCCATGGTTTCATAAAAAAAAAATGTCCAAAAGAGAGATCTCTAATATCTCGAGAATGAGATTGGGTCATTGCTCAATTGCCTCTCACCTTTATAAAATAAATATAAAAGAAAACCCTTCTTGTGCATGCGGGGCAGAATTGGAAACACTCGATCACGTGTTCTTTGAATGCCCGATGCACTACGAATATGACATCTATCCCAACTTAAAAGTCCCTCTACCAGTCAACATGTCGCATCTCTTATCACTAAACTCTCTTGCTATTTATTCCGCAATATCCAAATTTATCCTTATCAATTGTATTAATCTGTAAATCGTAACATTCAATAACTTATTTTTTATCTTTTCTTCCATTTGGCACAAATCACTCTTATAAGGGTGGGTTGCCTAATATTTAAAAAAAAAAAAAAAAAAACAGTATGTACATATTATATAGGTATATATCTATACAAAACAAATGTATTCAACCTCACTAGGAAAAAACCTGTATAGAGGTTAAATATAATCACATTTTTGTGAGCGACATAAATACAGAGTTTACTTAGTCTAACATTTTACAACAATAATAGATATCAACAGTATGTACATATTATATAGGTATATATCTATACAAAACAAATGTATTAAATGTAAATGCTTTATTATAATTATTTCATTTTTAGTATTTATCTGTTATATTATATTACGAAGAGGTATCTTTTGAATTTCCTAGCGATGTGTACATTTTTTGTAATCATGTTTTTAAGTGCACGATTTATTATTTTTTTGTACCATTGTATTTTTTTTATCAAATACCTACCTTCTTAGTAACGACTTAATTTGATTTATTTTTTAAAATACAAATTTCGTATTTTCCGACGATCCCGGCACAAAGGGCAATATCCAAGTGGTATTGAACATATAAAAAACATTAATTTTATTCAAAATTAAGTAATCAAAAGACGACAATATAATTACTGAAAATATACCATGTGTTGGTACATTAATGTAAGTAGATAATATTCAATAAGTAAATAAATATAAATAATTAGACATAGTGTAAGGTGTTAGCTAACCACAAAGCTATTAAATTAAGATGATAATCACTATGATAAAGTAGGTACAATTAGTACGTATATGTATGTATGTAAGTAGTGACAATATATTTATCCTACCTTTACCATACCTACTGGTACTTACCTCATCTTCTTCATGTCGCGTATTTCATTATGACGAAGCAATAAGACGGAAACACAACATCGTTTCTCAAACTGTGGGGGAAATTATTTCTACCCTTTTATGGAAAATGGTGGAGATTCAACTTTGGAGAGTATACATGACCACCACGCATCGATATTGTATTTGCACTGTATGGTTTCAGAATACAAAATAAAATTAATTCCCAGAAAATATACACGATAGGTGCATACAAGGTGCGTATATTATTTATTTAATATTCCTTCTCGGGCAACTAACAGTTATGTGCTATGTCAAATATTTATTTAACACGCACCCAACAACAAGTTTATTTGTTTTATTTATAAAATGTAGCTTCTCGGGCAACTAACAGGTACTATGTTAAATAATTATTTAACACGCACCCAATAACAAGTTACCACATTCTGGAGACTTTCATGCGACAAAATATGCTAGTGAAAATGAAGGGTCTAGTTTATAAATCAATGATACGACCCGTACTGATATATGGATCAGAAACCCTAACATTTCCCTAAAACACGTTCGTGCCGTCCATACAACGGAAATGAAAATGCTCAGATGGATATGGGGGGGTGACTAGGCTAGTTAAAATAAGAAACACATATACGAGGAAGCCTAGGAGTGCGCGATATATCCAGGGAGCTCTTAGAAAACAGATAAAGATGTAACGGACATGTTTGAAGAAGACTACTGGAGTGTAGCCCAAACTTAAATGTGCCGGTTATACAGAATTTTTTTTTTTGTTAATGGTAACAAAATTTCATCCAGAGGGCAGATGGCTGGATGATACAGAAGACGACATAAGGGCGATCGGAATAGCAAAATGGAGGAGAGCGGTGGAGGACAGGGACGGCTGGAGAAGGATTCTGAAGGAGGCTAGGGCCCACACAGGGCTGTAGCGCCAATTATGATGATAATGATGAACGAAATTTCATGTTAAAAGTAACCGAACTCTAGTGAGTACAAAACATCTGGTTTGGTGCAGCTAAATGTTTTGTGCACACAGCCCAACAGTCATACATAGATGAACCTTTTTTGCTGTTAACAAAGATTTGTCTACAACTCAGGTAGCCAGTTTGGTTCTCATAATATTTTTTCAGTGTAAAAGATCCAAAGCGCAGATGGAAAGAAGTGGTGAGGCAGGATATGCTAAGCAACGGAGTTATCCCAGAAGATGCGCAGAACCGATAACAGTGGAAGCGTAAGACGCAGAAAGCCGACCCACCCATCATGTGGGACAACTGCTGAGGGAAAGAAGAAGATTTTTTTTAATATGAATTATTTAACTACATGTATTTTAATATTTTTTTCTTATTCATCACTCAATGCATTTTTATCAGATCCTAATGTTTTTTTACAATTTTAGCAAAAAACAGATTTTGACGAATTGTTTCCGTTTTTATGATCTCTTTGATGTTAGGAACCCTTGAGACATGTCGCGTCGTGCAATTTGTAGTAGTTGGGTACTAAGAAATGTCCTATGTGTGGGTATGTAGGTAGTTAGGTATATTCTAATAAACACATGGCAGTGCTCAGCTTCGCGGCCTGGGGCTGATAATTAAACCGGCGACACTTCAAAACATAAATTATTTTTATTAAACGCATTCACCCTCTCGAGCCTTTCATTACTCAAATGGAATGGTCCATAAGACGCAATTTCATTTCATGTTCACACCTAACATAACGTTCAATGACAGAATCTACTTTTCACACCTTCAGTTTACTCAAAACTTAACTGTGGATAAAGTAAAGTACAAGTGATAAGACAGTTACAAATGTATCAGACAATCTGTTTATTTAACAGAAAATAAAGATAAATCGAATATTATTTAATGATCGCATAATTGTTCATAATTGTAAAATTAAATATAGGTTTTTTGTTACATATAATTATTTGGTTTTTTTTTTATATGGTCGATGCGGACATTATGAATATTTCGATTTGTGTGATAGATTTTGTGTTTAAATGAATTATTGTGTTGTTTTTTTTTATTGTTGTGTTGTTTAATACGAGTTTTATGTTTTATTTTTACCTTTTTTTATAATGGCCCAGAGGCCGTATATGTAAAAAATAAATAAATAAATATGTAAATAGTTTCAACTCCCTTCAAAACACGAGTTTATTATCTCTTTTTGAAAGAATTTATATTATAAAGTGTTTATATTTCTTTATTTAATATAATTTTATTAAAAATGTATATTTCTGTAATAAATAAAATAATAAAAAAAAACATAAAATAAATTGTTTTTTTCATTGGCCGATTGTTTCGGCTGACTAAACCATTATCAACTGATGTACATAGACAGACAATTCTATAGTTTTAAAAAGGAATAAATTTTTAGTAAGTGTATAAACAATAATTATTATTTCAATGTGATATTATGTCCTATTCTGATTCGTTTCAGGGTACAAAAACGTCTATAACCAACAGGCGACTTGTGTAAAAGGATTTCATTCGCACGGTGTGACGTAACGAGTCCCGTATAAATGCAGTCAACTTTTTGACATTTCTCATGCACTAAAATTCAGACGGATAAATTTAGACGAATTAGAATTGGACATATCGGTATATTTTCAATTGTAATATTATCAGTATATTTTTTTACCGTGGTATATTTTCAATTACGGTATTATTTCTAAAGACCAAATCAGCTGAATAAAGCATGTAACTAAAACGCATACAATAACAGTTTTTGCTTATATAATTAAAAAAAACATTTATAACAGATAGTAAAGAAACCGCTCTCAAAGCTCTGATATCCCTAATTTAAAATTGGCATTGATCGCAATATTATAAACTGTAGGTATATAAAAATGAACATTCACGAGTACTTGTTGACTTACTTTAATTACTCCTACCAAACAATAGTAATATGAACAAATTAGTAACAAAGTGACAGTAACAATGGACAGGGGCACAGAAGAGTGTGAGAGGGATCTTACTCATGTTTGGAAATGACGGATCTCACTCATGTCTTAACACATGTACATACAATACATTAAAACAAAATGTATGGGCTCTGACAACTTGGGCATTGACATGATAAAGCGTATTCTAGGTGGGATTCTTGCTACTATCACTCATTTGATTAACTTTTCCCTTTCCAGCAGTACATTTCCCTCTGTATGGAAAATGGCCACAATAATACCTCTTCCGAAAGTAAGCACTCCTTCTTCGCTCAAGGATTATCGTCCGATTTCTATTCTACCAGTCCTCTCCAAAGTCATTGAGCGCGTCGTATACAACCAACTTAACCGTTTTTTAGTAGTTAATAGACTACTTGATCCTTTACAGTCGGGTTTCCGCCCGGGCCACAGTACCACTACAGCCCTAGTCAAAATCACTGATGACATTAGGAACGCTATGAATGAAAGAAACCTCACTATCCTTACTTTACTCGATTTCAGTAGCGCATTCAACTCGGTTGATTTTGACGTTCTCCTAGCAAGATTGTCCTCCATCAATATTTCACATCAATCGCTCAAATGGTTTGAATGCTACTTGCGCGGACGCTCCCAACAGATCAAGACTACCAACGACTCATCAAACTGGACGGACCTTATAGCTGGTGTCCCGCAAGGAGGCATTCTTTCGCCTTTACTTTTTTCCATTTTCATAAACCCTCTCGCACAATCTATCAGATGTAAATATCACATATTCGCAGACGATCTCCAATTATATTCCCATTTCAAGCCTGATAATTACCTTCTCGCTGTTGCGACATTGAATGCCGATTTAAATTATATTCTAAATTGGACAAAAAAACACGGTCTTCAAATTAACCCTTCTAAATCACATTCAATATTAATTGGAGGGCAACGTCTGTTTCTCAGAACCACACAGTTTTCACCCATGCCTGAGGTGCTCCTTGACGACGTTATCATACCATTTTCTCCAGAGGTCAGAAACCTTGGTCTGATCATGAATTGTAATCTTTCATGGTCCGGTCATATAAAGGGAGTAAGCCAACGGATCTTTCGTACTTTTCATGGACTAAACCGACTTAAAAACTATTTACCAGTTAAGACTAAAATCACTCTAACTCAACAACTCATGCTACCATTACTTGACTACGCTGACGTTGCCTACCTGGATGCAACTGAAGAACAAATTAACAAACTCGAACGGTTACAAAATGTCTGCATTCGATACGTGTTTGGACTCAGGAAGTTCGACCACGTGTCCGAGAGCAGGCAACGACTGAACTGGTTAAAGATCCGTCAACGAAGAGATTCACATGTTCTTTCCCTACTCTACCAAATCCTTAATAACCCTCTTACACCCACGTACCTCAAAGAGAAATTCGCCCACTTATCCTCACATGGCCTTAACTTACGGTCCCAACATAATAGCACACTTACAATACCAATACACCACACCTCTACTTATACTTACTCGTTCACAGTTCATGCAGCTCGGATGTGGAATATATTGCCGGAGAGTATCAGAGATGCCACTAATTTAATAGCATTCAAAAAGCGTCTGAAGTCACACTTTCTATCCACATAAACACAAATTCACGTCTTTTTCCCTTTATCCCTCTTCCTTTCTCCTCTCCTATCCTCCATCCAATAAACATAGTGTATCTATCTGATGTATTTTTTATTATTCTTATTTTTGTTCTTATTTATACATATATTATTTTTTTGTTTCTTATATTTGACTTTGTATTTTTAAGTTATGATTGATTTATTTAATTATTTTTTTTTTATTCATTTATTATTATTATTTTTTTTCTATTTCTCTATTTGTATTCTTCTATCCCTGTTACTGGCTGTATTTACCATGGTGGTTGACTGGTAGAGATTGCCTGCGGGCAATAAGTCCGCCACGTTGTGTAAAACAATAAAAGTATTTTATTATTATTAATACGCACGGACTACTTTTTGACTGACTAAATACTTGCACAGCTACTCATTTTGAATTGGTATTGCTCGGAACAGGCTTTTGCCTAGTGAGGCAAAACATCCAAGTATCTAATATTGATATATATTTTCTATTTGTATTGTATTAATATTATTATGTAATCATGGCTTATGTTATTCTTTTATATTTGGAAATAAAAAAAAAACAAAAATGTAATTTAAAATGATAGTTGATTGTACCACGAAATTTCTATGACAGTATTTCAATAATAATTATTCCTCGGCAGTTTTACCCTCTTTGGTATATTTTGTGGGCGTGTTATTTATGCGCTGTGTACAAAAATGGTCCACTAATTAAAAATTCCAGCAGTAGGTATCACTCAGTTAAGTAGAGTCGAATAAAGTAGAGAGGTGTTTAATTTCCTTTGGCAACAAACTATGTGGAAGCCTTATTCTTGTGCAGACACAATTTGGTAGCTAATAATAATAGAAAAGAGAAAGAGTGAAAACACCTCCCCTCCCATCAGTCCACTCCCTAACACTTTTGCAACAACCTTCCCCGCCGATCGTATATAGTGAAAAAGAAAAAAATCCGCTTTTTTATATTTAATTTTTTTTTTCGAATTCAAGTTCACACTATACAGTATAATATTATGTGTATGTATAAAAAAAAGGAAATGAAAAAATAATAAGGACATCCTTTTCAATTAAAAATAAAATTCAGTTAAAAATGAAGACAATTTAAATAAAAAAAAATGAAATCGATATAATAACGATATAAATAACGCCTGATAATATGCAACATGTATAACTTTCACAATTGAATTTCAGAAACTCAAAATTGTTTAATTTGAACAAAATATCGAATAAATCAAGGTCAGTTGCTGAATCAAGAATATTAAAATTCTGAAAAATTCAGAGCTCTTACTCGTCGAGAAGTAAAAAGGTCACACTAGGTATAATGATATTTATATAACTAATTACAAATTACAGTCGTATTATGGATTTCAAAGTTCAATAATCATGTGTGTAAGTGGGTAGAAGGGTGTGTGAGGGTGTGTAGTTTTTCTACTTATATTTCTTTGTTGGGTTGGAGTACAAGTAGAAAATTCGAACAACACTTTAAAAAAACATTTATTTTTCTACGATCCATATCTACCAAAAACATTTCATTCATTTCTTTATTAGGCACAGAAACAGCAACAATTTTTTTTATACAAAACAATAAAATGATATATGCGCCAAAACTTCTTGCTATCCACCAATTATTGTATGAAAAATAATAAAATATTATTATTTCAAATATGTTTGGAAAGAGTTTAGTGTTGGCCACAACCCATTTGATTTTTTATACGCATTCATCGGAAGCAATTGTCCCTTACATCTCTTCAGTCCCTTCTGTCCCTCATGCCCCTACAATCCCTTCTATCCCTTGGGTCCCTTCCATCTCATCAGTCCCCTCCATCCCTTCGGTGCCTTCAGGTCCTTCAGTACCTTCCATCCCTGCAGTACCTCCCGTCCTCTCAGGCCGGGATGGTTCAATAGGTTATAGATTAAATAGGTTCATATTTAAAAATACATCAAATATTTAAATCCATAAAACTCATTTCAAAGTATTTCGGAATTGTCTTGTTTTGAGTTTTTTTTTCCAGAGAATTATTTTCAGTGAAGTAGAGGCTCTATAAATCGTAAATAATTAGACACAACCGGAGAGAATTAAGGAAGTGTAACGTTCAGTCCAGAGCATGCGATAGTCTGGGAAGGCTTTTATGAATCGGTTAAGGTATTTTTTTCTCCGCTTTATTTATGTGAAGCATAACGCTACCACCCCCGCCTAACGCTCCACCACTCAAAGGACATACTTGAATGTTGTTTACGCTATTTCCGACAGTATTGACACAAACACTCCACGGCGGAAGACTCTCTCGCTGAACTTGGACTGTTCAACTACATCCCATCAAATTTTTATTATTTGTTTTATATTATTATTATTATTATATATTTCACTTTACTGTGAGGAACCGGTTAAGAATGGTGCTTCCACTATTTTCTGTAATCATCGTTTACGGGTATCCCGTAAGAGCCAGGTAATCGAAAATACAACAGGCAAAATACCATCTCACCTGGCGACTGGTGTGTGCAAAAAATGAGTCAAGACAAGTCTTTTTAAAAAAATGGCATCCAAAAATGCTATTTTAATTCAAAATCAATGTTAATTTTTAACCTACAATTTGAATGAATCTGTAATAATGTAATTCCTTCCCTTATTGATGCACACCTGTATATCTGTCGCTGGTATCCCCACGTTGAGGGGGGAATTTATGTATTCGAATATTTTTAATTGGTCAATTTTGATGACACAAATCTTTTAGATATGAGTCTCAGGATTTTACATACTCAAATTACTGATTCCAAGGTTTCATAAAAAATCTTTTTCTTTTGAAGACGATCGGTTTGGCTGATTGGGGCCTTATCAGCTGACATACAAATACGTATACTTATACAAATACGTTTTAAGCGGTGATTGTTTTTTTTTGTATAAATTATTATTTAGTAGTATGTGACAGACGCCTGTCATTGGAGCACTGGATGACTTATAATAATAATAATAATAATAAGTCATTTGTATAGCGCCGTTTAATGATTCGAGATCATACCAAGGGCGCTGATAGTTTAATGTTGTGTTGCTCTCTGAAACAAAGCTGTTTTTAATCCTTTAGTGAAAGTGCTCTTGCTTTGAGCACTGCGGACATCTAGAGGCAGTGAATTCCACTTAATAGGACCACTCACACTAAAGCAGCGGCCATAGTAAGCCGCTTTGTTGACTCTGTCCAACTCCTTTAAGGAATTTATTTATTTTTATTTATTTTATATATTTGGGAAGTTAACAGCTCATTTACAGTTTTGATTATACAATTTAAATGACATAGTCAGAACCAATAAAAGCATTCCATCAATAATAAATTTACAACAATAACAATATGCAGATCGTTACTCTGTGATCCAGACGACCTGAGTGTGAGATGCCTCCCAGAGAGCTCTCTTCTCTGACACAGCTCTTGTATATATTTTGGTGCCAGGTTGTTCAAAGCATTACATATATACTGTCAAACAAATTTTGTAATCAATTCGCTCTGGACACTTCAACCAGTGTAATTCGTTTAGTAGTGGAGTTATGTGACATCGTTTTTCTGCACCGAAAATAAGTCTTGCCGCTGTGTTAAATAGGTACCATCTGTAGTCAATCGAGCTGATACTTCGGCAATCCAGCATAAATGCCGTTGCAGTAATCAAGCCGAGACACAACGAATGAATTTACAAGTGTTTTAGTCTCATTCTTGGGTATATTTCGACGAATGTTTTTCAATTGTCTGAGTTGAAAAAAATATGAACTGATCCTTTTTGAGATTTGAAGGTCAAGTGACAACTTATTGTCCAAGTGAATACCCAAGAATTTGACACTTGCAGCTGGCACGAGTGTTTCTCCGTTGATGTTGGTATGAGTACTCTCAATGAGGTGCTGTCGCCGCGCGCCGTGGTGAAGCTACCCACATAAACTCTGTTTTAGTTGGGTTCAGTTTAAGCTTGTTGCTAGACATCCACGTGGCGACTTTTTCGATGCACTCAACAGTTTCTACTTCCAGACGATTTTTGCATATGCATGGGATTACAAAATTTGAAGAGCAAGCGGTCATCGGCCATCGGCCTTATGTGTTTGTATCATGTGTTAACTTGTGTGTGTATATTTCAATGTAAATATTCTGTTGGTGTCTTTAATAAATAAATAAATACAAAAAACAGTTTAGTAGCTAAAAAAATATATTCCAATTTTTATTATATAATCAATTTCCTCATGTGCGAGTCTCACTCGCACACGTTCTAATTAGCCTGACACGACGCGCGACGGAGAGAGACTATCTTCGTATGGGACGAAGTCTTTCGGCTTCGAATAACTTCGGACTTTACCGAGTATTTCCGAAGCCTTATTACACACAAGAACGTCGCACTTCTCTACTGCGCTTATTATTCAAACCGGATGAATGGAATAATCAAATATATTTTAAACGACATTTTTGCAATTCCATTTGTCCCAGGAGAGCACAGTGTGAATAATTTTCGCTTCAATTGAAATGCAATTATGAACTTGTAGTTACGAAGTATAGTCGTCTATACTACATATATTGGTACGAGTAGATATAATACTCCATTTTGTGGATACTGTCTGGCCAATGCGTGAACATTAAATATTCACAAATTTAACAGTAGTAATCTCCATGGCACAAAACGATGGAAACAGTAATTCAATAATACAAACAGACACACTGACAACTACACATTGATATATTCATATAGGTGACAGGAATTATCCTTTATTTTAACTACACAATGTTTTAACTACTATTCGAAATTTGAATACCTCATTCCGCTATCAATTACCTACTGCCAATTCATATTATTCCCGTTATAAAAAACGTCATTTTTTTGTTTACCAGTATTATTTACTTAACTATATGTTAAGAAAGCGCTAGTCAAGGATGAAACCAAAATATTTTTTTGTTTAAGATTATTATCTACTAACTATATGTTAAATGGATGAAACGAGAACTCTACTACGATGTTCGTGGGAATTTCTTTGGACCCATTGGACATGCGGACCTTGTAGCCACGAAAAGCAACTTAAGGGCTTTCAAGACTTTCTGTCTTAAATTCGGTTCACTATCACTGAGCGGTGAGCCAATTGTTTCTACATGATAAGCTCTTTTTGGCACATTAAGTGCAGTGTCTGCAAGGTTTTAGAGTTCTCCGGACTCATTGTATTATGTTCTTATCTGTTTTTTCAGAGTTTTGCAAGGTGCCGTTATTAGTCCCCATAAGCATAACGGGTGGTGGTGGGGGAAGAACAGTCATGGATGAAACCAAAATAATAATAATATTTTTTCCACAAGAACAAATATAATTTCTTTAGATCATTCAATTATTCAGCACTGGTGGTGTTGTTTTTGTAGAATTCAATTTTTATCTTCGTCTTCTTCTCGACGTTGGCGATCACTCTGGCGAATTTCTCTCTGTCCTATGCTGCTCGGAATATCTGCACCACAGTTCTGAAGCCCGTCCATTCCATAATACTACTCAGCCAGGACATCTGACTCTTTCCTACAGTCCCTCGGTGACCGTCTATCTTGTCCTCCAGTGGTATTCTTCTCCTCACATTATGTGGCCCAGATATGCGATCTTGATGCTGACCTTTATTATTTAAAAGAACTACATAATTCTAAAAGTTTCACAATGGAGTGGGGTAAGAGCGAAATGCTGTAATGGACCTTTATTGTAGGCAGGAGTTGCCTGATTGTTCTGGCTCGACATGTAAAACTCTATATAAATTTATGTCTATAAAACAATAAAACACACCGAATAAGTCCATTTCAACCATAATTTGAATTTTTGCATTTTAAAAATCATTCGTACAGCAATACATTCATAAATATTTAACTGTGGTGTAGCCCCAATCATAAACAACTTATTTTTAAGCATATTTTCACAAGTCAAATTTCAATCGGACGAATCAGCTAATGGATAAATTAGTGAATCTATCCATCACAAAACCTTTTTCAGAATGTGAATCGAATTAAAAATATTAAAGAAAAGATTGTTATGAATAGTAATTCGGGGAATATTCACACAAAGTTTGCAAATAAAACTTACTTTAGAGTGTTGAGTCATTTAATTTTATCTGCTTTTGCGCACTCATAGCAACGAACATAAACCATAGCTTATAACTTTTTATTGTATATTTATAAGTAGCTGTTGGATTGCGTTGGATATTAAATTTCTGAAAAGTTTAAGTAACATTTTATTACGCCTTTAACAATACGTTTTCTCATAAGTGGATTAATAATACGTTTTCTCATAAGTGGACAATTTTTCTTAAGTTCTGACCATACATTTTATTAACTCATTAAAAATTTGAAAAGGAAACTCAATCACTAACTATAGTTTTTCATATATAATTCAAAGTTATGCTTATTATTAGTAAATAAATAGATTTTTATTTAAAAAAATGCGCCTAAAGTTACCCAATGGAATGTTTTATTTTTGAAATTTATATAATCATATTATAAACTAGAATTATGAAAAAAATTATATTTAATTTTAAGTTCTACTTAATTTTTTCGCAAACGCGACTCCCATTCACCGGTATCGCTCTATGCTGAGCATCGTCAGAATGGTGAACAATAATTATGAAGACCATCATATAGATTCACAAAGAGTATACCAATAATAGAGAAGGAAAGGGGCAATACCAAGAAAAATAAAATACCCGAAAGACATTAAGGTAAATATGTATATAGGAATAATAAAAGTACAAATAAAGTGAAGGAATGAATATAATATAAATATTGTCTTAAAAGGGCAGCAATAATATTGAATAATGGCCAAAAGAAAAACCAGACATTAGGACAATAATAGTGAAAAAGTATTAAAATCTATTTGTGCATTAATCAAAGGAATGTTGCTGTTACATTTTACTCTATTTATCTCTAATATTTCAAGTTTATCTATTTTTTACGAACTTTGCGACGCATTTATTTGAGAGTGAGCAATCATTTACTCACAAATCGGAAAAAAAGGTAAAAATGGTATTTTCATAATATTTAAAAAAAGTCACTCTGAGGATGCACAATAGTAGACACATTTTTAATTTTCTTACACAAAATTACAAATCTCAAGCTATGTAATATTCCAATCAAAAACAACGACAATTTACTCAAATACTTAGGATAGTCATATGTATGTATGCAAATTAATTAAGTAACTGTTATTTGATAGATGGAGAAAAAAATGCAAGTAACTGTTAAGGAAAGCTTATTTCATACTTCGGAATATAACTTCTTAATATGAGATATTGTGTACTTGTATGGAAAGGAATGTAATTGCTTAAAACATTTCCTTATAAATATTTTGCAATACCGACCGGCCGCCTTATCATTAATCGTACGAAACAAAACAATTTATTCTCCCTACATTTTAGAGAACGTTCGAGCTGACAATTTCAACTATGAGAATGGAAAAAAATACATTTGAATGGTGTTAATTATGATGGTGAATAACGCACCTCACATCTTGTTGTATTCCAGTAAGACAGTTCTGTACATCCAGTAAGACAGTGAAGTGAAATGAGACGGGTACAGAAACTGGCGGACTCTTCTTGCCAGAAAATATTTAATTAAATCCAAAGAGAAACGACTCGACGGATGCTATCAAACAAGCCACGGACCGTATTGTTGAATTTCGCTGTACCTTCTATAACTACAGATTAAGCGATTGAATACCTTTTATTTCTTACGCAAGAATATCTTTGAAAAATTTAAAATTTTATTTGCACCGCAGTGCCAAGTACAGAGAGATCTTTGATCACAATATGAACTTAACATAATTCGCAGTCTCCTACTCCACTCAATTTTTTTCCTAATGTTTTAGAACTTGTAGCTCTTTTCATCCCCAGAGCAGCTGCTCGTCGGACAAAACAAGAAAATACAATCAAACATATTTCATAACACAACCACTAAGAGTCCAGCCATAAACGTGGAGGCCCGTCAGTCATGGCGAGGTATCCCAATCCAACTTTCCTCGGCAACACGTGAATCAGGTATTTATATTTGATCTGCTATTTGTGTCATTTCTCAAATTCTCCATAACGATAAATACGGCCTGCTGTACCTCTTCATGAAAGTTAAAATTTAGGGAAGTCGCAATGTGAGTAGGAAGCAAATATCTTGATTTAAATACATCAGAAAAAGAAGCAAAGTTCATAATAGTGTAGCTGTACCGGTAAGCTCATGAACGAGATGCCTTTGCCAGCACAGTGTTTCCGAATGCGATATTACGAGCAACATACTTTAGATGAAAAACCAAAATATTTAGAAATGGGAAATTTTATGTAACTTTGGATGAGCATTAGCCACCCTGTTCCCACAAGAAATTAAATGTCAATTTGTTGAAATTTAGACCGTTATTACTTATCTAATTGACCGCGACAACGAAAACAGTTCAATCGCATTATTTAGTCGCTTTACGTCACACATCTTTACTCTGTGCATTTGAGTGTTTTCGTTTATATTATATTCACTATTATTTTTAGTTTTCATGACTTTCACTTCCACTGATATGAATTATTTTTTTGTTTTCATATACTATTCAATTCATTAAATAAAAAATAGAAATGAAATTTGAAAAAAAATCACATATTTTGTAAGAATTTATCGTATTACACAAGAAATTTTCCCCAGCCCATTCCAATCGATTTATATATTTTTGTACTCTTAACTGGCTTTCAAATGAATCTAGTCTCAACCATGGTGTCACACTGGAAATAGCATGCTTCCACCTTTATGATCCCTTATGAACCACCAGGCTGGCATCTTAGAAAAGACATAGTCCATCGTCCAGGCAATAAGAAGGCCGCATACATGAAAGTATAATAAACGCGGTTGAATTGATGTCTCAAAGACGAATGGTGAGAAGTAAAACGATGAAGAATATTATATATAATGAGGATATTAGACGAGAATGTTTGATTGAAAGAGAGGGGTATAGGACGAGACCTGACATGGCACGGGGCGATGAAAAGAAGGGTCCGATAAAAGTCAATATATAAGAACGTGTAGTGATAAGAATAGTACCTAAATATTATACTTACTTCGTTTGAACTGTTTAAATTGTTACAATTTTACTAATACCACGTTAATGGTATAATGTATATGTAAGTGTTACTCTCAGAAACAGATAACATAACATAATGATGAGGTAGGAAAACCTTTAGCCTATTTTTAATTTTAGTGTAAAATATGAATTGACATTGATATATTATGCAAAGCTTGCAAATACAGTTGTGTCTGTTGCCATCGATACTTATGGGCGTATTACAAGAGTTATTTATTTGAGAAAAATGTAAGGTCCCCTACTGTGAGAATACTTCTAACGGGACCTCAGCTTTTTATGAGAAGACTTTTCTCTTCTGCGAAATACTAACACGTATCTTTTTTTACATTTCCCTTACCAATTCTTTACAACTATTCACCCTAATATCGTTAAAAGAAATATTTAAGGGGAATAATAGAACAGTTTAAATTAAAAATAGAAAATTGAGCCATACCACTGGTTGGTGATATCACTCTAGCAAGGTATTCGTGTTGTGCCAGTCCGTAAACAGGTGTAAAGATATATTGAATTAGTCTGATGTTAATATCGCGTACATACCTATAATCGCTGTAGATACCTCTTGATAACTTGTAGCTGTAGCAATTTTACACTTCCTTTCACCCTTTCCTCTTCCTCTTACTTATCCCTACCCATATCCTTGTCTTCTACTACTACGCAATCTTCCTGTTTGGCTTTATTTATTGTTCCTGCTTCTACATACACTACTTGAGTGTTTTATGCACCGCCTACTAAGATAATATCAACTCAGGGGTTAATTTGTGGATCTTGATCGGTAAACACCTATTTAGGACTATCGTTTTTTATGCTAATTTTTCAGTGTCTTCCTGCCGAGTGGTGTATCTACTAAAAACACTTTGGTTTTATTTGAAAAGGCGTGTGTGTAACACTTTACCACTCAGCATTCCTAAATTATTTTTTCAAGACACAATCTATGATTAGTTTTACAGGATGGATTATTAAAAGATCCAAAAATTCGTACATATTATATTATGATGAAGAACGTACCTAAATACATTTATTAAAATAGAACAGTGCTTTCACTCTTTAGAGCTAAGCAATCAAAAATTCGAGATGCAAAATAACGCTGGTTACCGTACATTGCGGGATATTTCGTGTTGGTATCAAAGTATGAATAACTGGTTTTAAGTAATATGTATATAATAAGTATTAATATAACACTTCAATTTATTTTATCGTAATATCAAGTTTCTCACAAGTTGACAAATCGAAGCCATAGTCAAACCGGATGTATGTACTTTCCTAAGATTCGTTTGACAACAGGATATCCGGTAGATGTTCCGGAAAATGTATGCCAACATTCACCTTCTGTCCACATACACACTAACCAACGGATTTTCTTTAAATTTTCCATGAAGTCATATAATTTCGTATAATGTGTACATCCTTACACGTTTAAAATATAAGTATAGCAATAATTGACAGTGGGCCTTAAAAATTAAATTTCTTAAATAAAATATAAGTGTTTTTAAATATAATAAAGTCACCATATTCAGGTCAACGTTACAATTTAATAAAAATTAGCGACAAATGACTTATGGGACGGTCAAAAACATTAAGTTCACAAAATGTGGTAACTTGTTTTGGGGCATAAATAAAATAAGCTCTGATTCAACATCAGTTTGTTACGTAAAAAAATATATTGGTAAAAATTTTACTCAAATTCTCAATATATAAATTTTAAATAATAAATATTGGTCATATTGTAAAGCCTTGTGGTACTCCTAAATTTGTTTCTTCTAATATAAATTGCCATATCTCCATATCTTCTGGTATATGTCCTAAAACAAAATGTACGCATGTTTTACCATAATAAACAATCACGGTATCATTTATTCGAACATTTCGGTTATCATTATGTTCGTACATAATATATGATGTATGTAATGTTCCCTAAGGAATCCTTCCAATATGAAATTCCTATCAGGGAACCATAAGTATTAATCACCTCGTCCCCTTCTGTGAAGAGACCAAAGATGTTCACAACTGCCCCAAAAAACACACCCTTTACGGTAAGAAATTATGGTTAAATCGGTTTTGATT
The DNA here is from genome assembly GCA_963576475.1 of Molanna angustata. Lineage (NCBI taxonomy): Eukaryota > Metazoa > Arthropoda > Insecta > Trichoptera > Molannidae > Molanna > Molanna angustata. The sequence continues at coordinate 2,511,910 of OY754969.1, forward strand.
CAATTACTTGCTACATAAATTTTGAGAGGTTTTTGTTCCTCACCTTGGGTAGGCTGGGGGAAGGAAGACAACGCCCGGCAAGGGAAATACAAATTACCCTACATTGAAGCTTCATCTATGTACATTACGATACTGTATCATATTGTTAATTGGCGAAAAATATATAATTGCTACAAATCTACACAGAAAACGACGTATCTGCCTTGCTTTTTATGAGTCGTGGGATCTGTCGAGCGATAAATAAAAACATTTTTATATTTTTTTTTTATTTTACTTAGTGTAATGGGTTCCTCCGAAGTCAGCAATTTCGAGTTGACTGAATTTCGAGCGTTACAGCCAAGTATAATTCAGCTAAAATTTACGATATAATACAAATATGCACTTCGTTTGATCTGTATCACATTCATTATTAACAGCCGGATTTATATATTCATTCAAAGATTAAAAGATCGGTCAAAGACTGGTTAACAGTCAAACACAGAGAGTTCTGGGAAGCTAGTTGTGGACAGCGGCAGGCGAAAGAATTCATAGAAGGGCCCTCCAAAAAGAAGACAAGGAAGCTGCTGAGTCTCAGCAGAGAGCAACTAAGAACGATGACTGGTCTATTTACTGGGCATTGTCATCTAAAAAGACACCATTACATAATGGGGATCATTGATGAACAAATTGTAGAAAGTGTCAACAAGAGGAAGAAAGTGTCAATTAGCCTCTCATGTGATCTGCGAGTGTCCAGCCCTAATGGAATCCAGACACAGACATCTGGGAGCCTTTATACTAAGACGCCAAGATCTGGGAGGCATTTCAATCTACAAAATATGGGACTTTATTCAAGAAACCGGATAACTGTTGAAGTGACATCCCCCTAAGGGAGGCACAATAGATCAACCTATGGTCGCGGTCAGTGGAGGCTGTTGACCTTAAATCTTAGAAGGGCTCAAAATTATAATTATACCTAGAAGAGAAATTAACTTACTACAGGAATCAGAAAGCAGATATGTGACACAATATTATTTTCGTATATTAAAATTATCAGTGTTTTACGTAGTTCTTTTGTTTATCGGAAATAAAAACGTGAACCTGATCATTTATGCTGTGTCATTTATGTTTTTAATAAAATGAATCGATAAATTATAAAATAATTTGTGACAACTAATGAATTTTGATCATACAATATTGAAAAAAAAACTTCTGGCAGCGGCCGCAAGACTGCTTCCTGATTTTACACATTTAATGTCAAATAACATTTTTGTTTGCAATATTATGATATCAATTAATTAAATAATAATACTTATATATTTCGGATGATTTATAGTTTAAACAGTGTAATATCAATTAATGTTAGCCTCAAGGAATTGCAACTGCTAACCTAACGTTCGACCATCGCAATATACAACAAAATATGAATGAATGAAAATAAACTATAGAAAATATACTTTTAGAAATTGAACCCATAATGGAATTTAGATGTAGGTACACAGTTTAAGAAATAATTCAAAATACCTACAACCGTTTATATACTTTAATAATTCTCAAAAATTGTGAAGCCTCAATCATACCAAAAGGATTCTTTAATTTTGAAATAGGTGTATTTTATAAAAACAAATAATACTCTGCGGGTTTCCCCCGATCATGTCTTCCTTTGTGAAAGGATGGATTCAAATTAGATCCATGCGTGGAAGGAATTTTATATTAAAACGAGTAGATAACTTATCCTCATAATTTCTTTTGCAACTCCTTCAAATCAAACATTAACTTATCATATACAGACTCATTTTTTTATCTTTAATTTTTGTTTTTAATATTAATTGCTTCTATTATTATATACATTAACCTAGTCGAATATTGGTGCTATAGGTATATTTTAATACGGGTATTCTCCGCACTGCGACCAACTAGGTTTTTCTTCAATAATGCTTGCACAAAAATATTACACTATATGTATATGTATGAAAAGGAGATTCAAACGTAGGTACAAACATGATACACGAACGTTTATAGTATTTTTTTCATAGGAGAGCAACTTCGTAAACTGACAAAATTTTCTTTCACTTCATAAATAAAATATATATTTCTGCAAATTCGTTATGTTAGGTATTATTAAATGTATGTTTGTGTACAACATTATTATACAGATATTTTTTAAGATAAATTATAATATTTTGTACTTATAAAAATTAACACTTTTAAAGATAAATCTTTTTACCCTTTTTACGAAAAAGCGTATTTTAGTAGTCCTTGAATTAGTTTGTCATTCTCCCAGTGAAAGTTATTCTGTCTGTTAGTCAAGGGTATTTCTATTTAAAATTAAAATTCTCTGGATGAAGTTAGTTATATTTCATAAGCCGAGTCTCGAACCACGTATTTTGTTTTGGCTTGTTGTGTCGCTATATACATAAATTATGAAATGAAGTCAGCCTGCGGCAACAATTAACATAAAAGTTTCCAAAGTCTGTTTACCTTAAGCCACAGATTAACTATATATGTACCTACCATTCTTGACATCCTCCTTACTTACTTAACTTTATGTACCTACACTTGTTGGTTACATTTAAAAACACATTTTAGGCTTTGAGAAAACTCTGAGGATTAAACTATTTTCTTTCATTCAACGTAAATACCCTTTCGCCATACGGAAAAAATCTTAGGCAAACATTTCAAATTAATTTCATACCATCACGGTACATCACACAATTTGGGGTAACCAGTGACAAGTCAGCGGGTGTGCATTAACTTATAAAAGGAATCACGACACGGGCGTTTATCCCCACACGCCCTCACCTAAAAAGGTAACATTGAGAATGATTGGTGAATCTCTTTGCAGAACTATGTGAGATGTTATTTTGCTTCTTACATTTTCGATTACTCGTCTCGTATGAGACACTCTAAAACAATGATAATGGAAGAGAATGGAAACACTATTCTAAGCCGGTACCTCACAGCATGACGATCAAAAGTGATGTTATTTAAATTAAGTTGATTTTATTTTTAAATGTTAATATTAACTGCACTGATATAATATTGCTTACTCCATCTTGGGGTTTTATATATAAGTTCAAATAACCACTGATTTATTTTACACAAAAACTTCATTTCGTTCACAGGCTGATTCAATCGAAAGGAACCTATATTATATTCCAAGACTTGTCAATTGTATGCATTGCATTTTGCCTGTACAACTTAACACCTAAGACTTATTATAGGCATATCAAAAAGTATTCAAGTATTAGATGTGAGGCACCGGTTTTGAATAGCTGGATATTCCACATTGTGTGATTTGCCGTGAAGGTATGAATGAAAAATATAATAATTGTTATGTTATAGAACTAAGATATCACAATATTTCTTTATATTTCTTTGATAATAAGATAATTCATTGATTCACACCACAGATAAATTATTTATTTATATATTTTTCTACTTAATTGTTTAATTATAAATTATATATTTTTCGTTTTCTTTTGTATTAATTTATTTATTTATTTTTTACGGCTCATTGGTCTTTTACACATACAAAACATAAACACAAAACAGTACGAAAAAAAGAAAAACATATAGCTACCTATCAAATGATTAAATGAGTTATTTTATAATGATAAAGAATACAAAAAAAAAATTAACTAAAACGAAAGCTCAAATATACAATAAAACACTGCGATGCACAACATTGTCTAAAAACTGCAATCAATTTTTCTCGAAATATCAAAAATTGTCACATGAACAAACACCTTACTTTATTTAGATCAAATCAACCTACATACATACATAGATTGATAGTTCTTACAAATATGTAACTTACTTCTTCGTGTCAATATTCCAGAAGAACTCTAAGATGTTCGAGATATTTCCTTTAGACCCATTGACTTTTTGTCTTTTTGTCAAAAATATGGTGCACTCTTATCTTCTCTTCCAGTGAACGGAGACCCACTTTTTTCTTATGATTAGTAAGTTCAATTTCTAAGGTTTTTGAGTTCTCCGGACTCTTCATGTTCTTCGTGTGTTCTTTCAGTTTTGCAAGGGTACGTTATTAGTCCCCATAAGCGAAACGGACGATGGTGGGGGTAAAAATGTTATAAGAATAACTATTACTCTTTCAAGACGAAGGTCGCAAACTTGACAAAAACAAACGTTAAATAGGACGGACGACCAAACAGATTTGTTCATTATGAAAAATGAGTAGCAATGAGTCAGCATTTTAAGGGGGGGACTGCTGCCAACGTACCTATTTTTCAATTTGATATACCATCATTATTTCTTATCAAATCGTTTTGAAAAAAATAATTTAGATAGTTTGGATATTAATAAATAAAAATATACTTTAACTTTTTGATAATGTTCAGTACAAATTCTTGTAGAAAAATAATGGCATACCCCGATTTTCAACGTTTATCATATATTTTTAATAAACTATAAAGCGTAGAGTAATATATTTTTTTTTTAAATTAAAGAAGACAAAAATATCTAGAAAAATATGATGCGACGTTGCATTAATGCTTCAGGTTTAGTAAATAAACCTAAAAAACATTTATTTTCCATTCAGCGCCATTGCGTAATAAAAGTTTTTTTGGTTTATTTACTTAACCAGATGCGTTAATGCAACGTCATATCATATTTTTCCAGGTATTTTGTTCTTCTTTAATTTATAAAAAAAAATTGCTCTATACCTTATATTTTTTTAGATATTGAAGATAAATGTCTAAAATCGGGGTATGCTTATTATTTTCCGACAAGAATATATACAGAACATAATCAAAAAGTTAAGGTATATTTCTCTTTATTAATATCCAAACTAACTAGGTTATTTTTTTCAAAATGATTAATTTAGTAATAATGATGGTATATCAAATTGAAAAAATAGGTACGTTGGCAGCAGTCACCCTCTTAACATAATTTGAAATTTTCGCAAAAAGATAAAGTATTTTAAATCATAGAAACCTTCCAATGTTGAAAAAAATTTTGATTATACTTTTTTCATAATACCAGTCGTACGTTTTTTTATGTTTCTTTATTTTTGATTAACACTTTTAATTTACACTTGTTTTGATTCAATTATAAATCTTAACTATTCAGGGACAAACTCAAACACATACAAAAAATTTCAGTAAAATTGGTCCATCCGTTTAGGAGCTCCGTGACATACATACATACACAATATAGATACGTATAGAAGAATTAAATATATAAAGATGAATGTTCAATCAATATCAAATTTATTTGATAAAGAAAGTAAATGTAATCAATTTCTTTACTCCTCTCAATTATAAAGCTCCCTTTTCGTACTTCCTAATGAGAATTCTTCAGACCAACCAAACCTACCCAAATTTCAAACAAAGTGTAAACGTTATTTGTGTCAAAACTAACGGCGTTGAACTCCTGTTTAAATCAAACAAAATTGATTATGATTCTACATAATATATGTTTTCTTTATATACTAGGCCATTATTAACTGAAAAATAGAAATAAACTGTTTAAATACTACAGAAAAAGTCATGCTTTGTACCTCGTGGGGTAGGCGGTGTCAACCGAATGCCACACATGTTTTAATGGTTAACATAATGTAGGTGGTACATAGGCCTCTTTTATTGAGAAAATATGACCTGAGCGACCACGAGCGATATTTAATTACTACGACAATGGATTCAATTTCGAAAACGAATTAAAATTTAAATGAAAGTTATTTAAAACAATAATGTATTCACCAGAACTCTCACTTTAAACATTATCTTATTTATTATACACCAGTCATGGTTTTTTGTCTTTTTGATCTAATTGATCTTCCTTAATTATACCTAGTTAATCTTCAAAATTGCAAAAAATTTGTAAAACAAATAAATTTGATATTTCATCAAAATATTAGTGCGTTTCCGGATTTGAACCCACTAATAAACATTAAATATTATAAATTTTGTGAGTAGACATATTTTCTAAATATTCATCAAATCGATTTCTTCGACAACTGTTTGATGGTTATTTGCCGATTATATGTCTTCGTAGGTTATTTGCCGATTATATGTCTTCGTAGGAATTTCAGAGAAGCAAAGGATTGTTTTGAAACTGATTACAGAAGAATGTGAAGGAATATCCCTTTAAATATTCCCGCTTCCTTCACTCATGAAAATGTTTTATGAAGGAATTTTCCAAAAAGACATTTAAAACGAAAACTCCTCGACATGGTATGTTTAATTATTCATTAGAAATGATTGGTGCTCATTCAGTTGGTTCATTAATCATCCCCTATCCATTCCTTTCTTTAACAGAATTCCTTATTGCCAACATTTACTCCGACAGAACTTGGATTTATGTAATAAGAACTTGGCTTAAATGGAACAGCGGGGAGTACATTTTAAACACCACTAAATCGTTAGGAACTTTCTCGAAGTTCTGCATCACTGTAAAATTGATTTAATTTCATTATAACCAGGGATCAAGTTTGTACACATTACTTAGCTATCATTCTCACTAGGTTTTGTGTAAAAAATACTTTTGGTTTCAAGTAAAGGTTATTACTATAAATATGGATAGTGTTGAGTAGAGAAGGGATTTTTGCATCTACCTGATGACAAACTTCTTTCTTCGTATTGGTAGGTATTTAGGAAAGGCACTTAGTCTAACATCAATATCACACTATGATTTTGGTATAAAACACCACCTCCAAACACGGTTTGGGTGTGGTGCACGGCGCGTAGTTTTAATTGGTCGATATAATAACGGGAAATATTTATATTTCGTCTTGTATCGAAACTATTAAACCTTTTCAACTGTTGTGAAGCGTACACGGCGACGAGTAGTAGACGATTATGATGTCTACTGACTGCTGACGTAAAGTAGCAATACTTTTTGGGGGAAGAAAAGGTTGGAAGTGATGCCACATTAATCGAACTGGTAGTTTACTTTGTAAGATTTTTGAAAGCCACCCTTTCAATTAACTTTTCTTGTCTGTACTGGAATTTTGTAATTGATTTTTAACTTATTTTTCGACCATTAGCAGCTCTGAAAAATTCTGAATTACATGTATTACCGATAATAATATCTGTTTTAGCTGTTTCTTACTTGATTTATTTGATATTTTGATAAATTGGTTAATTTTCAGGCGTTATTTATGTGGTCATGAGATCTTAAAAATCACTTCTTCATTTCAACGTGAAGAAAATTTTCAAAAGGGTGTCCTCATTTTTAGGTAGGTGTTTGTTTTATTTTTTTGTGATTTCTAAACAATAAACAATAAAACTGTTATTTTTATACATACCATCACGGCATATCCTACTATGTGGGGTAACCAGAGAGAGGTTAGCGGGTTTACATTACCTTATAAAGGTAATTACGACGCATGCGTATATCCCCACAAACCAGTCTCATTTCGCTTTAAAAGGCAACATTCAGGGTGGATTGTGAACCCTATTGTTGAACTTTGAGATATGTTATTTTGCCTGTTATATTTTCAATTACCCAGCTCGTAGGGAATAATAATAAAAAAGAGTGGGAAAGCACTATTCCAAGCCGGTGTCTCGCAGAAGATAAGGAGATTTTATATTTTCGTTTATTGGCTAAAAACGTGAACAAGTATTTCTTAAAAAAAAAACTTTAGGATAACCATGAAATGAAGTTTAAATATTTTCTTCAATACGTTATTTGTTTTGTTTCTGTTGTACATTTAAATTAAAAGCATTGAAAATGTTCGTTAAAATTGTTCTTTTCAGTTGGTGATCGCGAATCCGTCGAAGTGGGAAATCAATATTAAAGTTTAGATTATTTCAGATTGAAAATCAAAAGCGAACAAAAGTTGAAGTAAACATTTCCCAAAAGGCAGAATTTTCATTAGGCCGAACTTTTGTGCATTCTACCAACTCCAACTTCTAGCGATTTCTATTTTCATCTCTTGCATCACCAACTTTGACAGAGAGGCTTTAACGCCTTCTTCATAATATCTTCTCTTCAATACGCTTCAGAATTCAGCCATTAGAAATCTATTTCCTTGGTCTTTGATAGCTTTGAGTCAAATAATGAAAAGGTTTTCATGGCAGTGTTTTATTATATGTGAAACAAAGTTTTAGTTTCATTGTTTATTTTTTGTTCATACACTTTCATATGAACGTAGCCTAGTACAGAGTGTTTCAAGTGATGAAAGTGTAAAAAAAAAGTATCAGCTCAAAATAGTACGCAGTGTATTCAATGCGGCTGCGAGGTTGGTGTATAGAGCAGACTAAAGATGTCCCAAAATACCTTTTCTTAACGAACTTTACTGATTGAAATGTCCAGAAAGAGTAGTTTATAAGGTCTGCCTGATGGTGTTTAAGGCTCTGAACGACTTCACACTATTATATACAGGAACTGAAAAATGTTCCATCAGGAAGACAGTTTACATCGAGATCACCTGGATCACAGAGTACCAGCTCTTTATAAGAATCGGACAGTCAGTAAGGCAGATTACAATGATCACGGTTCCAGTGTGAAAGGGCCTTTGAAGTGGAATACATTGCACATTGACATACGTTGAGACAATCCGCCGCCGTCCTGAACAATTCGCCCACGTCTCTGATGTTGGTCCGCTTACGAATATTATGAGTCATGACATTTGACGTCTTCCTATTCTGAGGCGTCCCTCTATTTTGCCCATAAAAATCACTTGGAGCACCCTGTACTTCTTATATGTATAATTCTTTCAAAACTAAATGCTGAGAAACTGCGAGTCCCTCAAATAGCTATGGAAAGAACCATGCTGGTACTGTGCATAGGTCTTTCATAGCCAGATGCAAGGACGATATTATGTGGACAAAAATAGTGCTGAGCCTCCACAACTATAGGTGTGGGGCGACCGGAGTTGAGGTGGAGGAACGATATACAAGGATGTGCTGGCGAGTCCTGCATTCAAACTGCACAGGACAGGACGACGTGGAGTCAAATGGAAGAGGCCTTCGTTCGGGAGTGGACGAAAATGAACGAACGAGGCTGAAGATGAACTACATTACTCTTCCTTATTGGCAAAGAATGTTGAAAAAGAATTAATCGAATGTGTAAAAAGGATTGCGATGATTTATATCGGTGGTAAGGTTAGATTGATATCTGACAATAATTGAGATTGATAGTTAAATTTTTTCTATTATGCATTTATTCTTCTTCTCTATTGGGATGTAAAATAAATCGTGTTATGGGGCATATTTCCAAATTAAATGAATTAAGATCGCCATAGTCTTTTAGATATATTCCCAATTATCCTAATCTGAAAAAGTGAATTGATGTAACAGGTTAGTAGCAGAGTGTAGGAGGTAGAAGAGATAGATTGATAATGGATGATAGAGAGAACAAGTAACTGAACTGGTTAAACAAATCTAGAAACATATTAAGATTCACCTCACGTACATTGCACACTTTGCTCTCATTTCTTATACCTACATACCTAACTAACCTCCCTCATAACAGGGCTACCAACAAAATGATTTTAATTTTTTTGATTTATGTGTCATACATCTGCTGGCCCTAATTCCCTGATAGATGACAAGTTTCCATTTACTATTTTTTAATAAACATTCAATCTTTCTATATGTCGACCGCCGTGGCTCAGTTGGTGAACCGTTTGACGATAAATTTATTTAAATTAATTTATCTCGCAAATATTGCTTCTCTGTACTAGAAACTCTGGTTAGTTGGAAGGAATTGCCATATGACAATAAACTGGACACTTGCGCAGGGTGCAAGAGAGTGTGTATTTTTTTTATTACCTTTGAGATCCAATACGAGTATATACTGTAATGTTCCGGGTTATTTGATTTAAACACCGTACATGTATTATGTAACTGTTTATTTTCCGAATTAAGAAAGAAGAGATGAATATAATATTATAATTACGTGCTTACACTAAATGATTGACATAGAATTGATATCAATTTAGCTTTTATTGTAAATTGATATCAGAGAACTTTTATCTTATTTCTTCAAGTAAAAGCGGTCGATAGCCTTAAACATGTTATGAAATTAATATTTCTATCATAATCGACACTCTGGTACTTCTTAATCTATCATCATAAATACTTCATTTTTAATAAGTAAACAAGATAACATTTCTCTCAGTATATCCTGTTGATAATATAATATGTACATGATAACATTGAATAGACACAAGTATTATATTTTTATATATTAGTGGATGCATTATATGTAATGTAAGTATTTCTTAAAAATATTCTTTATCAAGTCAGATTATATTATCATCCCTAAATGTGTGACAAACAAAACTATTAAAATGTCAGTATTAAATTATATGAAACGACAAAGATGAAAACTAACATTTTTCTTATCTATTGATACACAATTTCTTCTAGAATATGTTTTGGAATATTATTTATCTAAATGACTATTTAGACAATATTCCCAACTGCAAGACAAGTCCATAACAACACTAATCAATATTAAATACCTCCACATCTATTTTTTAGCATCACGGCATTTCCCACAATGTGAGGTAACCAGCGGAAAGTTGTGCAAACGTGCATTTACCTTCTAAAATTAAGCATGATACGTGCGGATATTCCCACACACCAGCCTCCTCACAGCAAAAAGACAATATTCAAAATGGGTGGAGAATATCATTGCTGAACTTTGTGAGATGTTTACATAATTAACCTAATTAACCGGCTCGGACACTCGAAGACAATGATAAACTCACATATAAAATAGATTATAAAAAAGTAGATATCAATATAAAAATATTGAACAATAAATATTAGATGGGTCGGTGGCAGAGCGGTTAGCGCGCTGGGTTAGTAATCCAGTGGTCGCGAGTTCGAATCCTGCCTCGACCGATTTCGTTCACCTATAGCACAAGCATTTATTTGCTTATTTTAGGGAACGTAGGAAGATGTATATGTACTTGTTTAACAAGGACATATTTATTTATTTTTTTTTAAAAAAAAAATAATAATAAATAATTCATCATTTATATTCATCTCATATAAAACTGAACTTTCGTAAGGAGGATTGATTCTGCAAACGGATGAATTTTATTTTTTCAAACTCATTTAGTATTTGATATAAATGGAATTGTACAATTTCGAAACATCAGATGAATATGAAATTTTTCTGGTTAAAATTATTTTTCTTGCTATAATTATTTTTTAATTTTATTCACACTTTTTCACAATATTGAATTATTACAGAAAATAATCCCATCCAATATTTATTTTTTACTGATTTAATTTATTGCGATAAATAGTGAAAAAGAATAATTGAAATAATAAAGTTCAACCCTATTTTTCCAGAATTGTACTCTCTCGTGTCTTTCCGATCCTTCTCTTTACTTTCCCATAGGGCAGAGCTGGTACCGGGTACTTTGGGGCCCATTCATAATTTATTTCCAACAAGCAACAGTAATCTCCTACCCCTTCATACACCAATACTATCCCACAAGCTCTATACCTACATACTCACCGAGGAGTTTCTCAATATTTATAAAAATATTATCATTTATTTATTAATTACAATCTGTGTCTTCTTCTTCTTCTTCGACCTATTTCCATCCACTCCTGAAATAAGTTCTCCATTTGACTCCATGTCGTCCTGTCGTCTGCATCTAACTAATGTTAATGATTTTGAATACCGGAAACAGACGCTCTAAAGACACTCTCTTGCATTCAGATTGAACGTCAAATGTACGCACCTCATCTATTTAGAAGGAAAGATGCATACGTTTGAATGCGTAGCGTATATATGTACATGTACTTATATAATATGTAAATGTATCTATAAATAAACAACGTAATAGACAATAACATAAAACTAGCTCACCTTAGCACAGGCTATGCCTAGTGAGGGGGCTAGTAACAAAGATACAAACAAAAAGATATGGCTTCAACTATGTAAGCACCAGTGAAGTGGTAAATTGATATTTATTGAAATGAGATAACTTATATTTACATTGTATGTTAACTATGTATGAATAAGCTTATATTATCTTAAGATATTTTGTATCTCATATATACTGTATATTTTTGGATAGAAATAAATAAAAAATAAAAAATAAAATAAATAAATCACTACAATAAGTGGGGGGAGGCGAAGCCATCGTCAGCGGCTTTACGATACTTGACCACATTTGATTGGTGGGGGACCCGTTTGAGGTTGGCCTCTTTAAGGGTAGTTGAATGAAATATGGTTGATAGTATCTAGTCCGAACAGCCGCTCCGAAAATGAACAGGACTTAATGTTCTAAAACCTTCCCAAAAGAGTGCGGGAGAGACTGCGAAATTCTTCGAAAATACTAGTCGTGTTGTGGGTATGAGGCAAATATTTTGGCTCAAAAGCATCGGAAAATGGACTGGTGTCCATAGAGTGGAGGAGCTGTTCTAGTAAGCTCAATACAGAAATGCCGATGCCAAAATAGTGACCTTACTCTTGAAACTCGAATCCGATCCTGATTTCAAATTTCTGTTTGTAACTTGCCTGCCTATTACCCGCGTAGGTACATTCAAATTATTAAAAAACATACCTACCTATCACTATTATTAAAACATACCTACCTATCGCATTATTATCCGTTAAAAAGGTACGTTCTTAGCGAGTCTGCCCCCCTAGACAACGTGTCATTTAGCTCAAGAAAAGAATCAAGAAACGATAACAGAATGTATGAATGTGACAGTTGTCACGTGACTGGCTACTGTCACTTCCATACATAGAGTTATCTTTTCTTGAGCTAAATAACACGTTGTGTAGGGGAGTTGATCGTGATTGTATTTGCAATGGAGATTGGGGCCGCTGAAATAGCAAAAAAGAATAAAAAGAAACGATGTATTACAGACAGTTTGAGTACCATTTGTAATTACTATTCAAGGATTACGTTTGTAAGTAAGTGTTGGGGGTAGGTATGTGTAATAAGAAGATTGTGGAACAAATAATAGGTATATATGCAGTTTGTAGAAATGAAGGTAGATATATTATTTAGATAGATAGGTGAATATGTTTTCACGCGGGATTCCCCTAAAGCGGCACAGCTTTCCCCAAAACACTTGTTCAATTATTTCTCTATTCCTCTTCGGGGCGCAATCACTGTGTTCAATTGCTCACATTGTTGTGTTTACCTACAGTTTACTGTGCACACTGAACACACACAGGTACACATTCTATATAGGTATGTATGTGTGTACTCTCTTCACATTTGCATATACATATGTCGAATATGAATATCATAGTTGCACTTTCATAATACAGTTCTGTACCTAAAGCAAATAATTTACACTACTGAATACCTGGCTATATTCAATAGTGTCGTAAATCGTTGATTTAAAATTCTTTTAAATTCTGTTCGTTTAAAAACCAAATAAACTAATCCATACTTAGCATACCTACACAAGCTATAAAACAGTGAATTTGAGCGATTCCATTTTTATATATTTTTAAATCAGGGAGGCAAGTCCCGTCAAGCGGTGAAATCAAAACCCTTTTGATAATTTTATCCATGATATGGGCAATCAAAGGGGTTTTGATTTCACCCTTTGACAAGACTTGCCCACCAGAATAATATTTTTTTCGATTATTCAACACATCTTTATGGTATCTACTATCATTCAATAACTATTTAAAATATAATTTTATTTATAATATTTGTAATGACACCTTTTTTGTTAATATTTCAACTTCTCAGATGATTTAAATAATTGTTTACATTATCTCGTTATTTTACAGGTAGGTACGAATTTTTATAAAATATTTAATATTGCATTCAAATAACTTAAAAATATTTAGGTGAATAAATAACCTTAAATTATTTCAATTCAAATTGTGTCCCATTCAAAATAAGTCGCCAAAATTGATGGTGTAGACAAAAAACAATATTTTCCTTAAATTTGCTTAAACATAGGATTCTATTTCTCAACGGGACATCACATAAACATAGGATTCTATTTCTCAACGGGACATCACATAAACATAGGATTCTATTTCTCAACGGGACATCACATAAACATAGGATTCTATTTCTCAACGGGACATCACTTAAACACAGGATTCTATTTCTCAACGGGACATCACATAAACATAGGATTCTATTTCTCAACGGGACATCACATAAACATAGGATTCTATTTCTCAACGGGACATCACTTAAACACAGGATTCTATTTCTCAACGGGACATCACATAAACATAGGATTCTATTTCTCAACGGGACATCACATAAACACAGGATTCTATTTCTCAACGGGACATCACATAAACATAGGATTCTATTTCTCAACGGGACATCACTTAAACATAGGATTCTATTTCTCAACGGGACATCACATAAACATAGGATTCTATTTCTCAACGGGACATCACTTAAACATAGGATTCTATTTCTCAACGGGACATCACATAAACATAGGATTCTATTTCTCAACGGGACATCACTTAAACATAGGATTCTATTTCTCAACGGGACATCACTTAAACATAGGATTCTATTTCTCAACGGGACATCACTTAAACATAGGATTCTATTTCTCAACGGGACATCACATAAACATAGGATTCTATTTCTCAACGGGACATCACTTAAACATAGGATTCTATTTCTCAACGGGACATCACTTAAACATAGGATTCTATTTCTCAACGGGACATCACTTAAAATCATATTTGTCTTTTTCGGAAGGTGCATTTATTATGTAAGTACAAAAATGGTGAATATATGTATAATTTTGTAAACGGATAAATAAATAAATGACGGTATTGAAGTAGGAAGAATTATAATTCCTAATCTTCCTACAACTGTTCAATATTCTTCCCTTTCTCTCTCCATTCGTGCCCTTCCTACAGCACCAGTCTATTCCCCATAGTAAAGGAGAGGAAATGGAGGTAAAATTCACAATTAGGCGGTTAAAATTTACAATTAAGCTTAAAGCTTAATTCCGACCGGAAATGGGTCGCTTGGCGCGAGCGGCAACAGAACGGAAGTGGCTTCCGATAAATTACTTCCTTAAGATAAGATTATCAGAATATCAGTTGTTGAATTTGTATCTTGGACGAAACTTGTGCAAGTTTTTCAACGACGGATTGATCTCGGATTGATCATTCAGGAAATATTATTTGTGTGATGAAATCCGATATCAACCCATTTGTAACCGAAATGTAAACTTTGATGATGTTTACCAAAACTACAAAACCAAACTATAGTTTTTTTTTATTGTTTATTATAAAAACACCCAAGAGAGAGTGTTCTATGCCTTGAATCAATGCAGAAACAGGATTAAAAAGTGAAGTTGTAACTGCAAGTTGATCAGTTTTAGGTATTTGAAAAATAAGACGTGAATGACTTTAAAATTTTGAATTGATAAAATATAAGAAATATTAATTGAAGATGTATTAATTGTGTTTATAAAATCAGGGATAAGAAAAATATTTTTAGCACATAGTTTATGGCAATTAAAGAAAAAGTGGTCCAACACCTCTTCCCCCTGACCACACACACACACACATTGTACAATTAAATACATTCATATGGTTCATGTTTTCGTTCTGAACTTTTAATTTTAAACGAATATTTTGAGAATATATTTCTCATATATTCGGTTTATTTTATATGGCTGTCATCGTAGGTTTAGATATTATATAAATACAGGTCAAATTGAGTCCAAATACTTTTTATATTAACAAGATCTTCGTGGCTCGGTTGGTTAGATATCTGACTGCAGAGCCAAAGGTCTCGGGTTATATTCCCACAATTTTAATTGTGTTTTTAGTTGGATCTGTGAGACGATTAACACCGTTAGTCTCCAGAATGTTGCAACTTGTTATTGGGTGCGTGTTTAATAAATATTTTACATAGTACCTGTTATAATAATAATAATAAAATTATATTATTCTATTGAAAGAAAATTATGAATAAATACACCATTTAATACCTTACTCCTTTAGGTAAAATTTTATTATGCATTTTTTTTAACAATGAGAGAGTTATTTGTTATGAGAAATTTGAATAAATTAAATATAACCATTCTTATATTTATTTAAACAAATGAAAATGTTTATTGTTTACGCAAAAGAATTATCAATGAGATGTCTCCTTTTTTCTTTAAATTCTTAGATAATTTTAGTAAAAAGATATTATTGCTAATGTGTTGAAATTACGGATTATGTTTATGAGAACTATAGTTCGTATTTATAGAATAAGCAATTCATAATAAATGGAAAAGATCGTCGTTGTACAATTCTACAGGTTGAGGAAAAACTTTATTTTTATTTCATGTTTCCTTTTAAAGAAAATACTGCTATACCTTCTGAGGAAACTGCTCATGTACCTATGTAATGCCTTGACTACACGTGAATCCACTTTTGTAAAGAAAAGAATAATTTTATTAGAATTTTTCGCCTATTTTTTGTATAACTGAAATCAAAATAATTATATGTACGTAAGTACGTGTCCTTAAAAGTATAATATATATTTTTTTAATTGGAATATTTTTTTTATATTATTCGGCACTGTCTAAATTTATTTATTTACAAAATATACGGCATAAGCCATTTACTTGTTACGATATACACTTACAATAATTAATAACACACAAAGATGAAATATAGAATAATAAATATATAAATATTGATGAAATTAAAATAAAAACATTAAATATAGATTCAGATTAAACATAAATATATAGATTTAGATAAAAACACAGATTGAGATAGAAATATACATAAAAGAATCAGAGAATTAGAAAAAAAAATCATGATAAAATAATTTATTGTTTTAAACAGGCTCATAAAAGCACTTTAGATTTTTCGACATCCTTAGCCAATACATTGATTTTTCAATAAAACTAGAGCTTTGTAGGATTTTTTATTAATTTTAATAATCTTTGAAACCACCACCTACACATAATAAAGTAACTTTTTACTACGAATAAACTGGTAAATTTGTGTAACAAAATTAAACTAAGAAGGGTAACCTAGATGAGCCGTCATTCACTAATTCAATGTTATTTATACTTGTGGGTTTAAAGAGTAATTATTTTATATTTACTGATTTAAAATAAAATGTAGTAATGTGTGATGGCAACATTATGATGTAAGGAAGTGAGTCAAGGGTCATTTTGTAAGTCAGTCCTAATGTTGCCTCACAATTTACACCTAAGCTACACTACACTAACTACATTCTACTTCTACTAAATATACCTTTTCACCTACAAATTTCATGATTTTCTTTTAAATATCCACCTACCTACATCAACATGGTATTTTTATGTTTGTGTTTCTATTAACTTCCGAAATGTACAAATTTAGACCTTTGCAATTTGATTTTGATGTTAACATATTCTAGAATAGCGTGGAAGAAGTTGATACCTACTTATATAAGGCAGTTGGAATAAGTACCTAAATATAAATCTACATATGCCTATTATTAACATAAGAAAATGGGGTATTTAAAATTTTTACCAAGTTCCTATATGTAAAATAGTGAATACTGAAATTAAAGGAGTTATCCAACTTTCGATTTGTTCAAGAGAATTTAATTCTCTTAACAAATCCACAAAGTATCAAGCCAAGATACGCGAGATTTGTATGCAGGGTCTAAATTTTACACGGTTTTTCCAACTTTATAGCCAAAACACACGAACTTAGGCTGCGCAGCATATATGTTCTATATATAAATTTACTCAGAATCCGGAGTAGAAAATTTAGTGTATCTGTGTCGTCGTCCCCCACTTATAACTTCTGATCCGCTGAATACACTGAATACACAGAGTCTAAAATTTCAGAAAATATACAAAGTTATTGGCCTACACAACCTTTATACCCATAATTTTGAATTAATGTTCAGTTCAAATCAGGGGTTATCAACTTATGAATTTTTACTTTTTTTTTCTATATGTCTCAAAAACCATATAAGCTTGAACCTTGAAAATTGGTTCAAATATAGAAAAATACAAATCTTAAAATTGTTTGTTTTTATATTACAGAGTTACTTAAACAATTTTAATTAAGAAAAATATTTCTTTTATGAAAAATTTTTTTTTTTTTTTTTTTTTTTTTTTTTTTTTTTTTTTTTTTTTTTTTTTTTTTTTTTTTTTTTTTTTTTTTTTTTTTTTTTTTTTTTTTTTTTTTTGCCATGCCATGTTCCAGCAGCATTCAATAATTTTGCAATATAAATTATTTAATTTATTTTTGTATTTGTACGCTCCGCTGTGTTTGCTAGTTTTCTTTGTCAGTTCTTTCTAGCAACACTAATTGAACTGACGGAAAAAGAGAAAAAAATAAAAAAAATATAAATAAAAATAAATAAACAAAAAAAAAAAAATGTTGCAAACCCCTTAACCAGATATTATATAAACACCAACCACCTCTTGTTTTTTCACACTTTGAAAATGGTCACTGGATGACCGAAACTAGTCAGTGTCATTAAATTAGTAGAACTGAAAACTTTGGTTTTATTTTACTATTCCAAATTTATTTATTATTTAAAAATTTATGTGTTTAACTGCCTATATTTCCAATTTTTTTAAAAACATCGAAAAAAGCAGAAACATCCCAACTAGATAATTTAATTTTCTATATAAAAATATTATCATTGTAGTAGTAGTTCATCTCAAACTTTTTTAAATAATTTTTATAAAAATTGAATTTAGTGACGACATCGCTTCATCCAATTTGTATGGCAGTATACACAACACAATATCTACTGGGACTCAAATGTTTGATAGTTATAGTTAATCTCTAAACAAACATATATACCTACATACCATCATACTGCCTGTTTTAATATTCTGTCCTTCTATCCTATCCTGACATACATATCTGCCTTAATGTTTTATATAGAAACCAAAATATCTTAAAATGTTTATAAATTTCTGTTGAAGTTTTAATAGTTTGGTACTGATTCTTCAATTATACATACTATCGCCATCGACAGTTGGATCTCGTGTGTTACATGCAACTAGTAAAAAATACAACTTTACATCTATTGAATGTAAATAAATATCTTTTCATTGATATTTCCTGCATACATAAGTACCTACATTAGTCAATATACTTGTGATTTGTAAATTTTATTACTACCTAGTTAGGTATAGGTATGTGGCACAGTTGATACGACATTTGGTTTCTGTGCGGGCGTCCTGGATTCGATCCCCAGCAGAGAGAAATTTCTTTAAATTCATTTCTCACGCAAATGTTGCTTCTCTAGGCTGAAAACACTGGTAAGTTGGAAGAAATTGCCATATGGCAATAAACTCGCCAATTGCGCAGGGTGCAAAGAAGTGTTTATTATTATTATTATTATTATTATTACATTTCAAAGCAAAAGGGTAAAATTCCTGAAGTAGAAAAAAATAATTGAATTTTCGATACTTTCCAAAATTACGGCTTATTAATTTTATCTGGAACTCATTTTGTGACCATGAACGACATCTGTTTAAGTATTATAATAACTTTTTATCAGTTTAATTTGCTTCTCTACAACAAACACACGTTCTTTAAAGCGTCCTCGTTCTGGTAGGAAAATATACAAAGTTATCCACCTTCAACTGAAACAGCTTCTGTGTTTCCTTCATAGAGGGCAACTCTATCCATCAAAATGTGTTATTTTATTTACCATTGGTTCTGCTTCTATACCTAATTTCTATTTTTTTTGTTGTTGTTATTTTTTTAGCAACAATTAAATTTTTATGATTCTTATCATTATTATATTATATACACACGGAAAAGCAATCGTGTATAAGGGACACGGAAGGAGCCTCCACGTAGATTGAGTTTCGGTTAACTTCGGAAAAGCAATCGGGCGTCCCTGGAAACGGCAGAATGCCGGCCAATCCTTCCACCACCGGAGCACCAACCAATATGATGGTGTTCCGGACACGGAAAGTAAGTAAGTATTATTATATTATATAAAATTTGAAATTATTTGCTATTGATCAAACAATTACTACATAAGTTGCCATGAGAAACAACTGTTGAATTGATAACAAACATTGCACTTATATGATTGACTTTTTTGTGTGTTATTTCAGTATATTTTTGATAGAAATCGATCATATACATCACAAATGATTGAACGACCAGCGAAAAATAATAAAGAAAGAAACCTCAAAGAAGTTGTAAGATTTATTTTTATTTTTACTGTCACTATAACATTTAGAATTTACTTTTAATGCAATATTTTGTACAGGTGTGCTACAAAGTCTAATTGATTGACCAATCACCTGCTGACTCACTCAATTTCTTTGAAAATATATTTTATTTTCAGTATAAATTTGAATTACAAAGTGAGACTGTTGTAAGAATTCTTCCAGATAAATTATACAAACCAGTCGCAAGGATCATAGGTCTAGATGTGGACATCAAAGAAAAACTTGCCAAAACAAAGGTACCTACTATTTTATCTTATGAATAATTTTCATTGAATATTAAAATATTAAAAATCAGATTGAATTGAAAAAAGTTTAGATATTTCTTAAAATATAATTATCTAAAACGGAAGAATTTCGGAGAAATTCAAAATAAGCTTAATTATCGATGAAGTTTTTATTTGGTAGAGTTCCATTATAAGTTATATGTATAATTAAAAGTAAAGACTTTTTGATTCTACATTAATTTTATTCTGCGCGATAGGCCTATTTCGCCTTGTTAGGGCATTTACTAGCTTATAAGCTAATTACTAGCTTATAAGTAATCCAGTGGTCGCAAGATCGTATTCTGCCTCGACCGATTTCGTTCACCTATAGCACAAGCATTTATGCTTATTTTAGGGAACGTAGGAAGATGTATATGTACTTGTTTAACAAGGACATATTCATTTTTTTGTTAAAAAAAAAATCAAAATAAGCTGATATGGCTACATGATGCCAAAAATGAATATGAGTAATGGTGTGTTATATCATCTTAGTAAGTGGACAATTTTATTATTGAAGTAGGAATACCATCTTGATTCTCCTATCTCTGCTACCATTTATGATAAATTGGATAGAAAATGAGAAAAATCTCAAAACGTTATTTTTGATTCATTTGTTTAAAACACGGTACTCGATTAATAATTAACTATTGTTGTTATTTTCACAATAGAAAATTGACTACAAGAAGCTGTATAAAGGAGTGAAGTTCTTGTCTCAGGCAATTCAAGCCGTCAGTTTGGAGAAGGATTCGGAGGAAGAACAAGGAAGCAGTTTAGTAGAGCCTCCTTCTCCAAGGTACAATTTCCACATACGCTATACACGCAAAAAAATGTAAAGTATGTATTTCATCAGTGAAGTATGATTTATTTCATTCCTTTTTTATTTCAGGCGAAAACCCCGTGACCTCTCTGAAAATCCATATTTTACATTTTTGGAAAAGAGCGAAAGAGAACAAGTTAGATGGAGTTCCAAGTATCTTCCACCGGAAACAGAAAAGGAAAAGGGTCTTGTAAAACGAGCTGACGAAATAACCAATCAAGTTAGTTAATAAAATTAAAAACACAAAAATCAAAAGTATTTAAATAAAAAAAATAATCATGACTTTGAGCTCATAGCATAAAAAATGTTGATAAATCTAAACTATTACTTTTTAGGATGAATTTGACTAAATATGACTATTTATTTAACCTTATAATATTTGTCTTCTCATCAACCATCTCTCCACCTCTTCTATCTTTGTCATCCTTTTTTCATCTATTTTTTTCCCGGCGATTGGTAATATCGTCTGCCTTTTATTTCTATGGAATCAAATTTACAAAATTAAATAGCTCAAGTTCACTATAATTTTATTTTGAAATTTCTGTTGTGTTTACTACAAAATGCATTATTCTTTATTTTATTTAAAAAGAATAACTACATATATTATATTCTTGAACCAACTACATATACATCCTCATACATTCTCTAAACTATGCATAAATGCTTGTACTATACGTGAACGAAATTGGACCTCTGGATTACTAACCCAGCGCGCTATCCGTTACGCTACCACCCATCTAATTAATAATTGTCAACTATAAATAGATATCAAAACGTAGTTTTTTTGGTAGAATAAGTTGATTTTTTTTTTTATTTTCCAGTATTGGTCATGGTCAGTAGGAGATATACAAACTTATCCACTATCCACTATGCAAAATTCATTTATTATAAAATTACAAAAAAACAATTTATGCGGCGTTATATCGATTTGTAGTTATTTGCTTAATTTTTGATTGAAAATGAAAAAGTTTATAAAATTGCGAAACCGCAAAACTCTTTCATTACGCCTGGTCTTGTTCATGTTCTTGCTCCTGTCCTGGTCTAACAGCGACACAGGTGGTCTTGATCTTGAATTTTCGTAAGACCAAGACTTCAAAACTTGCACGTCAACCTTTCCATCTCAAAATAATTTACATTTTGGTCAGTTGTGTTTATTTATCATTAGAATAAGCATTCTGTTTTCTTTATTCTAGATTTGTGCTGAATTTTGTGACTACATGGATGAGTTGGGAGGGTATGATTCTCCTTTATTCAAACAAGAAGTTGTGAAAGAACTTTTTCAGGTATATATTATTTATATTTTTTACGGACCTATGTATGCCATCAACGAACATCAATATTGAAAGTGAACAAGTATTTAATAGGTATGTGATTTCAGATAGAATTCGATACACATGCTGCTAAAAGTCTTCTGATACGACCAAAATACATAAACATCATCCCCCAAGAACTGGCTGACTTTAAAAATAGACCAACGGTTTGTATGTTTTCGCGTCAATTTTCCGGAAAACATTTCACATCCTTTTTCCCAAAAACACCTACTTTATCATTTTGTGTAACAAATTACGATAAATAGATCGATAAATCAGATTTTCCTTTTATTTTAATGTTGTGATCTGAATGATATCGCACCCAACCATAAATTAGTTTGAAAGAATTGGACCACAGCTGGCTTGCGATACCTAAACAGCGGAAAAAACTTAACAACTATAGATATTATAACAAAAACTAAGTCAAAAGTTGCCTGAAATGTAAATCATTAGGTATATTGAAAGTCTATTCCTATTTCCAACACATTTTTTGTGGTATTTTGTCTAAAAATTATACAGAAATAATAATTATTTTTGAAACGAGTGATTATATTAGTGATTACATATTTTTTTTTAAATGTTTTTCATTATTTTTTACATATTTTTTTTTAAATGTTTTTCATTATTTTTTACATATTTTTACATGTTTTCACCTTTTTTATATTGTTATTCATTTTTTATTTTCATTTTGTATATTTGTTTGTTTTTATTTGTTTTTTTTTTAATTCTGTTGTTTTTAATATATTATGTATACTTGTATGTGTAAAAGGTTATCGAACCGTAAATTGAAATAAAATAAAATAAAATAAAATAAAATTATATTTCCCAAGAAACTAATAAAAATCAGATTTCTCGAAATTACAAACCAATCATTGGATCAATTAAAACCTATTTATCTACATAGACTAGCTGCATAAATGGTTAGTAACTTTATGAAAAAATTGCATAATAATTTAATTGAAAATATTTTATGCAGATGTCCTTTGAGAACACTTTAAAGAACAATATCCAGTGGGACGTAAAGGCAGAACAGAAGTTACCAGATCTGTATGCCTTCAACAGAAAACTTCCAAAGAAAGAGCAATGGAGACCACCTAGGAACATGACTAAAAGTACGTGGAAACCAGAAAACTATCCGAAAGATATCATCACCATGGAAAATGTTTGGGATGGAATTTTGCATTTGAAGTAAGTTCTTTTGAAACTAATATCGTATCGCATAGACCTACCATATAATATTATGTAGGTGCCTACTCAAATTGTGTTGTGTGATCGAATCAATAAATTGCATCATATATTTCAGATCTGTACAAGATTATTGCAAATGGATAGCTGATCATCCACAAGTCAACAAACCAAAATATTTGAAAAAGAAGCAGATGTTTAATGTTGAACAGCTAAAGAAGATATGTCATGATCATAAGACAAATGCTGAAAATAAACTTCCCGAAATAGAAGTGAAAAAACTGATTTCAAAAGATTACGTCAGAAGTTCTTCATGCCTTCCAGAAGATTTGAAAATAAAACTTTAAGTTTATTATTAAAATTTCGTTTTAGGCTCTATTTAAATTTATCCATGTTTATTGATTTAGATTTTTTGTAATCCGTGTATTTTGATAAAAAAAAATAAGAATTAAATTAATGTGTATAGATTTTTCAACACTGAAGACATGCGTAGTGTTCTGCTCATTCGTAGGAAGGCTTATTGGACAATACAATACTTATGTAGATTGCTTTGTGCCAAACACTCCATCTCTCCACATATCTCTTCTATCCGCCAGCTTTTTCT
Source organism: Molanna angustata (assembly GCA_963576475.1). Taxonomy (NCBI): domain Eukaryota; kingdom Metazoa; phylum Arthropoda; class Insecta; order Trichoptera; family Molannidae; genus Molanna; species Molanna angustata. Next base: position 2,536,173 of record OY754969.1, read on the forward strand.
TCTATTGGTACATAGCTAGTACAGCGCAATTCACTGATCTCTTGTTACATATAACTGTCTCTTTATTACATGGTAATTAGTTGCATTATATTATTTATTTCACTCACCTACCGATTTAATTATTTTTAAATATAGATTCATAGAATTTTTTTTTCTAAAAACAACAGATCAAAAAATAATTGTTAGATTATGTCAAGTAAAATTATAACCAAACAATCATACTTTTGAATATGTTTTTACCTTTTTACTTATTGTTTTTGCTGAACGATGTTTATTTATTGATTAATTAAAATAACAATCGAATCTATGGATTGCAAAATACCACAGAGAGTTAAATTTCCAAAAAAGACCATTCACCTTCCTTCTAAATATGTTGTGAAGAGAGTCACATCTGTGTTTGGAGAAGAGAAAATAAAAAGCGACGAAGAATATGGCAAGAAAATAAGACAAAAATGTAACATTAGGTTACTGGATGGATTCAAAAAAAGACAGGACGAAGAAGAAGAAGAAAAACAAGGAACGAATTCGGAAATTTGGGATTTGGAACCAATGGTGTCTGTTTCCTCACAAAGGTTTGAAAAAAAAAATCCCCAAAAAATATTACGTTCACTAAAATAACCCACAAAGCGTATATTTAAGCATAATTTGCAAATATACTTACGCTTATTGTACACAGGCAATTTCTGCCAATCGATCACATTTTACGTTTTGAATCTATTCATTCATTTATAGTTTATATATTATATACCATAATGGAATATCCCACACTATGTCCGATTCTATATAACGTTGAAACAGGAACGTGCCTATTAAGAACATTCTTATTCCAAGTAATTCACTAATTAGTCTAATTCCTTACTCTATAACTACATTTTAGCCGAATCAACTGTCAAAACGTTTTAATTTTATTTCACACCTTATTGTGAGCGAACTTGTTATTTTCACTGTAGTCTGGGATATTTTAGTTAAGTTTTCTACCGAAAAAAATTAAAATATAGTTGATACCTACGTGTTGATTTATGTTGATAATAAAAACCAAAGCATATTAGTGCAGATCAAATGAAATGTTAGGTTAGGCGACATCACGGTGACATAACATAAATAAACATGACCGAACAGTGCATTATGAGGAAATTATTTGACGATTAAACAAATACAAAAGAAAGTGAATAAAACATAAAAAAAACAAACACTAAAAGAAAACAAGATTTAGAAAGAAAACATTTAGATTGGTATTGCCTGAAAGAACTAAAAAAATAAATTAATAAAAAATATAATTATAAATCAATCATAGTTTTTATAAATCAATCATTGTTTTAACTTGAAATCAATCATGGTTTTTATAAAACAATCATGTTTAAATTTCAATTTAATATATAGAAACTGTCATCGGTTTGAGATTTCAAAGTGCAAAGTGTGCAGAGACAAGTGTTTACAATAGGTATTTTTGAAAATCAAACTAAATTTATTTTGGTTCTACATATATATAGTTTTTTTTTATCAGGACGACTGTTTCAGCTTACTAGGTCCTTATCGACTGGTCAGTAAAGAATTTTGTTTTTTTTCTAAAATTAAAATTAAATAAAAAATAAAATTACCTACTAAAATTTGGTACTTTTATTATACAATTATTGTGAATTATCCTAAAAAGTTGTCGTAAAGTTGATGCTGGGAAAATACGTCTATGCACGTATTTTACACTATACAAGTGTGTTTTATTTATATTTTATGAAGTAGTTTCCCAAAAGAAATGTCTCTAAACAAGCGTATTAAATCAAATCATTGTTTGATTTGTTTGTAGGAATGATATAAAAAAGGAATATACCTCTTGAATCTTATATTTTAGTGGGAAACGCAAACATAAAACAGCACCATATTTGACGTTCCAAGAAAGAACTGACCGTCAAATAATAACATGGTCCTCTAAGTATCTACCGAGAGACTCACAATTATTCAAAGGACTTTCTAAAGAAGAACAAGCAGCAACGATCATTGAAAATGTAGGTAAATAAATTAAATTAAAAAATCGAGTAGGTACCTACTCTATTTTCAAAATTGATAGACAAGAGAACTAACGAAAACTGTAATCGATCTAATAACTATAGGAATAACGCCTGAATAAGGCCTGAATATTATGTGACATGTATAGCAGTCACAATGCAAGTTTAAAAATACAGAATTGTTCAATTTTGGCAAACATACAAGGGAAAAGGGTAAAAAAAAGTAAAATTAAAAAGAAAAAAAAGAACCTATGAGATTGCAAATGTTTGCATCGATTGATGTTATTTGGAATTGAGAAAGCTTAAATTAACAATGTCAAAGATGTACCTTTGAAAGAACATTATAAGATATACGATAATATACCATTGAAAACAAAGAAAATTAATACGTTTTGATGATTCGGCCACATTGAAACAATAAGAAGCGATGATCTGGTGAGGCTGAAATTTTGAAATAAGTGGCAGACTTGGGCAAGAAAAATATGACACAATCGTCATATGCAGATCGGGTAGTGGTGGTAGTAGCGATTGTCTACAAAATAATAGGTATAAAGCTGATTGGTAACCGGAGGGGTTACCAATCAACAGTAGGTAATAACCAGATGGGTTACTAATAAATATATGTGGTAACCAGAGGGGTTACCAGTAAAGAGAGTTTACTATATCCCAAGTGGATATGATTTGAAATAAGAACACAAGGACAGTGGTTGAGAGAGAAGAAGAAAGAATGGTCAAAAGTAACAATGAGTATATTGATCTCAATTAATAGTTTGCTTAAGGGTAAATTTACAATTGATGAAATAACTTACAAAGGAACTTTTCTCACGATGAGTAGGTATAACGAGCGAGTTAGCGGGTGTGTTCGAAGTGTCCGAATCTTCGCATGGTGAAGTACCATCGTGCTCGCGAGGTCGAGAGATGACCGGTGGTCGAGTGACGAAGTGTCGGCGAGACGGCGTGGTCGAGAACGGCGGCGTGATGTGACGAATCGAAGTGACGGAAATACGGAAATGAAGTGACGACGTGTAGAGGTGTAGACTCCCTTAAATAGTGCTGCGCTGGGGGTAGCAAATTCAATGTCCTCGAACTTTCTAGACTTATTGATTTGAAGTGTCATACCCAGTTGAGGAGTATTGTCACTTATTTGACGTTGCGGGCGATGAACTCGGCCTAGCGATAAACAAATGTACTTGCCGTCGCTAGGCGCGCGCTCGAAAGAAATTTCGAGATGTGGTCTGCCACATTCCTCCCCTCCAAGTGGTATCGAAGATGGCACGATACCTTGGTAGAACGTCATGGTGTGGCTGAGCTGAGGCAGTCGTTGCTGAAGATTTTTGTAGTCATTACAATTTTGGAGAGATGGTTAGACTTGTGTTAGTTGGACTGTTGCCTAGTTGCTGATGATGATTGCGACGGATCAAGATGTGATTGCTTTGGAAACAGTGTTCCCGTTCAGCCCGTTGACAATTGCAGTGTGTCGGTGAGGCTTGTTCGTACACAAAGCTGTGGAGTCCGTGGAGTCAGTGTAGTCCGTGGAGTCCGATAAACTGTGCAGTGTAATTGGCATCTAAACATTCTTGTCGAATTTGCAGAACTGTGCAGTTGGCTTGCGTTGGCGTTTTCGAAGTTTTCGTTGACTGTCGTCGTGTTGACAGCGTGTGTTGACAGTGACGTGTTGACAGCGTCGTGTTGACCGTGTCGTGTAGACGTCGTGTTGTCGTGGTTGAGCAGCTCCTTGGGTATGCGAGACTGAGTGCGAGTCATAAGCATAACACGAAGGATGGGACAGCGTCCCAACAAAATCATTCCTCGTTCAAAGACGTGCGTAGCGATGAGACGAGGTGAGTTTTTGTGTGCTCGAGATGTGTGCGTGCGTTCATATTTGGGTGTCCGACAGCTCTGGAGTAGTTCTCCAGCGTTGAAGTTGCGGCGTGTCTATTGCGTTAGACAGCTTTGGAGTATGTAGTTCTCCAGTGGGGCCTGTGTGTGCATTCTTTGCTGCGCATCAAGTGAGTCTGATGTCTTTGGGAATACGTGCCAGTATAGCGAGTGCTTGTGCATTCTTTGCCGCGCATCAAGTGAGTCTGATGTCTTTGGGAATACGTGCCAGTATAGCGAGTTGTAGCGTGTCGGTGTTGCTCTTGGTTGCTGATGAAAACCATTTGTTGCTGAAGTTGTCCATTTTGATTTGGTGCCGTTGCCAATGTTGTTCATCTTGATTTGGTGCCGTTGACAATGTATGCCATCTTGATTTATCGATGTTGATAATGTCGCTTTCCATCTTGGTTTGATGCTGATGATGATGATAACGTTGATCATCTTGCTTCTATAGTTGTACATAGTAACAGCAGTTGACAGTTGTAAATTTTAAATTTTCATAATATAAACATTTACAATTGTAGCAAGCGAATAAATAAAATATTGTTGGTTGCATGTTGCAAAAATATAATATGTACAATGATAAGTATTTGTCAATAATAATTAAGTTGATTACAATATATTTTAGAAGTGAAAATAAATTCAAGTATCTAATTAGGTATACAATGCAACAAAAAAATAATATGAATTTCAGCAAAGTCCAAAAATGTTTAAAATATTCTATTTGTAATAGGTAAATATTGAAATGTGTCTAAGTACAAAAATACTTTGCAAGTTTCAAAGTATAAAAGGTATTTAAAGCAAAATTACAAAGTATGAAATAGGTAAGTTAAGTATTTCACGAAATTAGTACCTATTTGATATATTAAATAGTGATAATTTAATTAATTATTTGCGAGCTCCTTTGATATAAAAACATATTTCTGATTGCAATGAATTTAAATAACGTACGTAAATATCTTGTTAGCAAAAACTTAGATTGTCGCTCGGTAGATGGTGTTTATTGAAAACTTAATTTTTCTACCGCTAGTTGAAATTTTGAAAGATTAGTCACGAGCCGTAATCGCGTTGTTTACTTATTAAAAATAACAAAATTGAAGTTTTATCGTTTAAAACCGAAAACTTTCGATGGATATTTGTTTAAACAGTGAAATTACTATATCAAGATTACTTAAATGTTCTGTACCACGCGTAAAACTGTATGCAAAATATAAAATTAATAATTTTTGTCACTTCAGTATTATTGTTGTGCGTGAGAATTTTTTGTCGCGATGTATGTGAAAAATATTTTTAGTTCCGTGAATTATGTGAAAAGAATATAACTAAATTCGGAAGTGCGGTTTTGCTTACGTATATCGCGATTGTCGGAGTATTTTTTTACTTAAAGCAGTGCCGTACAGAAAATTTTTAACAGTGTTTGTTTATGTGAAATTATAAAGTGGGTACCAATATATACCTTTGTTTACAGTCTCAGAATAAAATGAATGTGTACTATGCATGTCTTATTTGAATGCAATATTTATGACAACGAATAACTAAAAACCGAGATACGCGGGTGATTTTTAAACGCGATTGCATAGAATTAAGCGCGATTGTTTCGCGGGTGTAGTGTAGTGTACCCATCGTGAGAGATTCAAATACCAATTCGTTCTTTCTCTAAGCCAGGAAAAGAAATGGAGTGATCTGAGGAAAATCGGTAAGTGTTGTTTAATGTTATTGTAAGGAAAAAATACCACTGTTGTGAATGCATATTTATCGTTTTTCGGCCACGGGCCGATACTGGATAAATATCGATGTTTTGTAAATACCAGTAGCTGTGTAGCTTTAGCTGTTTGGTAACGATTGTGTTCATATTCACGTTACAGGGTCACCAATAAAGCTGATTGGTAACCGGAGGGGTTACCAATCAACAGTAGGTAATAACCAGATGGGTTACTAATAAATATATGTGGTAACCAGAGGGGTTACCAGTAAAGAGAGTTTACTATATCCCAAGTGGATATGATTTGAAATAAGAACACAAGGACAGTGGTTGAGAGAGAAGAAGAAAGAATGGTCAAAAGTAACAATGAGTATATTGATCTCAATTAATAGTTTGCTTAAGGGTAAATTACAATTGATGAAATAACTTACAAAGGAACTTTTCTCACGATGAGTAGGTATAACGAGCGAGTTAGCGGGTGTGTTCGAAGTGTCCGAATCTTCGCATGGTGAAGTACCATCGTGCTCGCGAGGTCGAGAGATGACCGGTGGTCGAGTGACGAAGTGTCGGCGAGACGGCGTGGTCGAGAACGGCGGCGTGATGTGACGAATCGTAGTGACGGAAATACGGAAATGAAGTGACGACGTGTAGAGGTGTAGACTCCCTTAAATAGTGCTGCGCTGGGGGTAGCAAGTTCAATGTCCTCGAACTTTCTAGACTTATTGATTTGAAGTGTCATACCCAGTTGAGGAGTATTGTCACTTATTTGACGTTGCGGGCGATGAACTCGGCCTAGCGATAAACAAATGTACTTGCCGTCGCTAGGCGCGCGCTCGAAAGAAATTTCGAGATGTGGTCTGCCACAGGTACTTAAATGATGGGATTTCACGGTCCATAATAAAGCATTGCATTCAGATGTAAAAGAGGCCATGAATGAATGTCAAGACTAATTTTATTATGTAGCGTTCGGTTCATTCTGCCAAACTCGCACGGAACTTGGCTGGCGTAGTACATATATCATATTAATTAGTAGTTTCTTATGATTCGTTTTTAAAAATGTAGGGTCTTATGTACATACTATTTGCGCCTTGGCTATAATTCGTTTATTAGACATTTTCGTCAAAATAAAAAACTGCCTAAGCATCGAATTATAATCAAATAAAAATTAGTACCAACCTAAGTAAGACTGTTGCATTTTTCATCCGTTTTTTTAGTTCTAAATTATTATTCATCATATTTAAATTTCAGGCTTCAAAAGACTTTGCTAATTGGTGGACAGACTTGGGAAGTGATAGCACACAAGAACAAAAAATATCAAATGCAGAAACCATCAAACAAATGTTTTCAGTAAGCAATTATAATGACTACTCAGAGTACTCTAGTATAACTTACCTTTTCAAACTAAACCTTAAAGGACAAAGACACGAATTCTTCTACATTTTTAAATTAATCACTAGTGAAACATGGTGTATAATATTTTTTCATAGTTTCCTAACTGGTACATTGATCTTAATTTTTTTAAATTAATATATGCATATTATTATGCCTCAGCTATCGGTTATATCTACATATACTGTTATCGTATGTAACCTAAAACATTGGTTAGAAAACTACAACACAAGGAACATATTTGGTAAAAATGGATTCCTTCCCATTTATTACCGAGTTTCTTCTCAGTGTCCCAAAAGTTACAGCAAGAGAAAATTTATTCTTTACGTCTTATTTATTTGAATTCAGAAAATTTTTCTAATTGACTAATGTTTTAATTTTACTTACGTACCTATAATGGAAATGAAAACTGAAGTATTGCATGGTTATTAAATTAACATTTTACTAGCTTACTAGGACGTATAATCTTGATTTAAACGATGTTAATAAACACATAGAACTTATTTTGCAAGAACCAAAATAAATTGATTTGGTTTCAGGTGGAATTCGACGAACACATTTCACGTGCAATGGCTATTGTAACAGCTGAGTTTATGTGCGTACCTGATCAGGTAGCTTTTGCCAACTGTCAACCACAGGTATGTATGTAGGTACATCAACCCTACCTTCATCTACATCCTCACCTTACCTCGACCATTCATTTCCTTTCATTACACCCATTTCTATTAAACACATAAATCTGCAAGATTAGTTAAACGTCAAAAATATTTTACTGCATTTTTATAATTTATTGAAATATGAAATTATCGAACTCAAGACCTTATTTATTTTTGAGCTTATTGCGCGCACAAAGTAGTTTGAGATTTAGTTTAGTTTATATGGAAAGAAGTACAGAAACATAATATGTGTTATAGTTATCGCAAAATATCTTGAACCATTTCGCCAAGAAGGCTCCCTCCATCGATAAACCAACATTTTTATACACCTGTCATGTAAATTTTGTATATAAACACTAGTTTCAGTCTTGTAGAGCATTATTCTGACGATGTGCCTTGCACTAAACGCGTCGATAATCTAATAAAGACAGTAGAACTATTACCAAGTATTGTTATATTTTTATAACATATCAACATATTATGTGGGATAATCAATCCCTCTTTGTGTGGCCCGTCTCCATGCTTATATGTTCTAAGAAGAACGTAGAGCATCCGTCACTGAAGATGCCAATGCAGCATTAAGAAATCACTCAAGACAGGCTCACTCAAATCACTCCCTCAAATCAGGCTCAGTAAAGGCAAAGCATCGATCTTAAATCCTTTATGAAAAATAAATAAAATATGCATAATGGTTATAGGCTACTCAATCAGCCATTTTGAAGAGGCAGACGAAATGTGACGCTAAAGCTGAAGCAACTCCTAAGCGTATATTTGGTTTTGGAAATAATCTACCACTACAATTGATGTTCATGCCACCAGACAACAAAACAAAAGAAAGATGGATGGATATTGACGAAGTGCCCAAAGACTTGAACGAAATGTCCACTGTGTGGAATGGAATAACACACCTCAGGTAAGTGTAACATTTTTTTTTATTTAAAACACTCTCAAACAATTGTACATATTTATATATTTCGTGAAATAAACGACTTGAGTGGAACAATCCGTGGCTGTTAACAATGCCATCCTGGCGTTCCTCAAGGATCCCATTTAGGCCCCTATTATTTTTATTTAACGATAATATTCTTCACCATAGTTTTTACAACCTTAATATTCTTATGGTTGCTAGTTACATGAAGATATTTTAAAAATAAAAACATGACGATAGTTTTGGTATTTCGGAGGCTCTAAATTGACTATCTACGTACAGTTCTGTGAATCAACTTTAACAAATTGATTAAATTATTCACAATCATGTATTGCAGCCAGTATATATCTGTCAAATATTGTGTTTTTTTATAGTATAAAAATTAACAATACTCCATCTTAATTTAAAAGTTATATGGAAAAGAAAAAAAGCTGTACTCAAATTGACACTTGAATAATATGATGTCTGACTACTATTCAGCAACCGAATGTCCTTCTGTCAAATAATTATTATACATACTCTTCGATAAATGCACTACCAAAATCATATTAAAATTTCAGTCAGTCATAAATGATTTAATTTTTATTGATTATAATTCTAAACTTTCAGGTGCCCAAATAGTTTCTACGCATGGCTCAAAGACACCAAAAGAAATGTTCCAATATTTTTAGAAGAATTTTATAAAAATGTGTCGGTAGAATCGCCAAAATGTGAGACAAAAGATTTAATGAAAGAATATGAAATATCCGAAACGCTACTCCCAGTTTTAACAGATGTTGGAAGTACAGATATTGATTTTATCAGAAACAAAGCATTAACAGACTTATAAGAAGTATCATATATTTACTTAAAATAAATAGCTTTATAATAAAACAAATTTAAAAATGCTATACTTTACTATTTTATTTACGTGACTACGAATTAAATATACCTAATATTTAGTTAAAAATACTTCCCTTCACCTCTTCAGACCTAAAGTACATTACAATGGACATGGAATACAAATACATATATATTAAATACGTGCAATCTGCTGTGTTTTATTTTTTATGATAATAATTCTATTGAAGAACTATTTTTCTTAAATTGGAAACGCTTTCGGCGCTATCTCTTGCACAATTTTGACAAAATACATTGAAATCCAATGAATTTTTGTTTTCCACATGTTAGGTAACTTTCAGTTTAGTGGAGTGTCATATTTTTTCAAGCGTTTTTTGATTATGAGCACGGAAATTTCGTTTAATAAAAAAATTTAAACTTCGATTGTTCATATTGACTATTTTTTATTGTAAATAATGACTTAAATAACTACTTTTATTTAAATTTCCGTTGCAATGGAGGAGGCATTCTGAATGAGGGCTTCCTTAATTTGACCTCAAGTTATAATGTCGTCCTGTTGTATATCATCTCTCGTGGCTGCATAAGTTGCGCGATAATTCACACGTTCTTGATATCAAATTATAATCACCCCAAGTAAAACCTTTATCGCCATTTAGCAATTTCTTCCATCTGGGGGGCGTCTGGTCCGACCGGCGAAATCAAAATCCACGTGATTACCCATGTCACGGATATAATTATCATATGGAGCTCTATGGCATCTAAAGATATTATAAAACTCCATATATTAGTAAATATATTCATGATATGGGTAATCGTGAGGGTTTTGATTTCGCCGGTTAGACCAGACTTGTCCCCCTGATCAGTATAAACCAGCACCACCGCTAACCACCACATAAAATTCCATGAGAAATAATATTTGAACAAATGTATCCTCTTTTGGGGATTGGACCCAGGATACCCCCAGAGAAGCCAAATGGCTAATCAACAATACCACGTTGATGTACCAAGTATACAATCTACATACCTATCTGCATTAAAATATAACACAACCTTTATTTATTATTTATCGGGCTTCGTGTGTATATCGAAATGCAATGGGTCGTATTCATAAATTGCATTAATTTATTTCTCCATCACTTTCAGACTGAACAGACGACCACAAGGATCCCCCCCCCTATCTTCCTGTACATCTCCTACCTCTTCCTCTCCTACACTACCACCACACACAGCTCACAGGGAATGTCTTTAATTACTCCCACACAGTAAAGACTCAAAGAGTAACGGTCATCACGTCTCTCTCAGTACAAACTCTGCTTTGAGATACACCTGACATACAAATCAATGGACAGAATTTTCAATCAAAGTTACAAACAATCAAGCCATGTTCCCATCGGAGATGGCAAAGAGAACTGAATACAATACAGCTCATTCTTCGCTTAATTTCTCCTTTCATTTACTTATTTTTATTTTGCGTACAGGCCGAAATATGAGGTCCTCCAGTTGTTGCTGATAGGCAAGATTAGTCGACGGTAAGGACCCGGCAGAAGCCAGACGTCTTGGCTACTTAGCTTCTGGAAATGGACTGGAGTGATGGTTGTTGAGAAATTGTTTCAGACGGCGCAGGACCGGGAGGCCTTGGCTAAAGTGATCATCGAGGAAGCCTGATATGACACATTCAGAATAAAATAAGTACACACAAATCAATAAGAACACACAAATCGTTGAAAATGCATTAAAGATAAAATAAAAATTATAGGTATACACAAACATGGTGTAAGTAAAATGGTTTTATTTATTTATTTATTTATTTTATATTGCTTCTCGGGCAACTAACAGGTACTATGTCAAATATTTATTAAACATGCACCCAATAACAAGTTGCCACATTCTGGAGACTTACGATATTAATCGTCTCACAGATCCAGAATGAAAACACAATTAAAAACTGTGTTTCCACCGGGAATCGAACCCGGGACCTTTGGATCAGCAGTCAGATACCTAACCAACTGAGCCACGAAGGCCGACATGATAATGGAACAGAACAAACTGGTACAGATAGGTACATATGCCAGTTTTATGGATATCCGAAGACTAATTTGATCTCTATTATATAATTGACGTACCTACTTCTGGGGGTCAAGTCTGGTCAATTGGCGAAATGAAAACCATCCATGTTTACCCATATCATGGACATAATTTGCTTATGGAGTTCCATAATACCTTAAGATAATTATTTCCATGATTAGGGTAAACATGGCTGGTTATGAATTCACAAGTTGACCACAATTCTTTTTATCCAAACTTCTCATGTGTTTCATCTACATTTTTCTGTAAAACTTTGTTATTTAAGTGCTTCCAAAAAGCTTTATGTAAAGCAATCCATCATATCATTGACAATTGGATTAAATTAAATTTTTTAACAAATTCAAAAATTAACAATCAATTCGTGCAAGAAAATTAATTTATCTTAACTTTGCTCGACAGTATTGAGCAAAGGTACGCGAAATTTGTAGGACACACAACACAATATACACGGGGACTCTCAATAGTTTGATACTTAATCTTCAAACATGCACACATACCACCATGCTGTTTTCATATTCTGGATTGGAAAAAATTACTGACCTCCATACCATCCTATCCTTACATACATACCTACATGTTTTGTATAGAAAACAAAATATCTTAAAATCAATAAACTGGTTATAGTTTGGTACGTATTCTTAAACTATACATACTCTCGCTATCAACAATTGGATCTCATGTATTACATGCAACTAGTCATGCCTTACCATTCGTCAAATAATCCGTAACATAATTATTCATCATAATTTATTTGTCTGAAATAATCTACTAAATTTGCACATAGATTTTGATCAAGGTTTTGATTTGATGTCTTATAAAGTATATCGGGTGACCATTATAAAAAGGTTCTGGATAGTCACATCACACGATGCCCCAAGCAATGCAACAGAGAAAATTTCCATCGGTCTCTTGGTTTAGTTTTCTTCTTATTTTGGATTTCTTTAGATGATTATTTTTAAGTTTTCAAACTGCTCTTTCAATGTAAGTACTTACAGTTTATCCAAATGAAATAAATTTTTGGAGGTATGTCTTACGTTGATTTGTGTTTTTTCCTGTAAATTTTATGCATTTTAAGGATATCTTTTAAAACAAATTCTCGTAGGATTATTCATTATATTCAAATCCACCAAAGGAGCGTTTACGCTGCTTTTATTAATGATATCATAGTCTTCTGCTGATTTTTAATAATATGTAGCTTCCGAATACATTTTTAATGAAACTAGTGGGCCCCGGTAGACGTTGTTCTTTCACAGACCGCCTTCTATGTAGACCGTATTTAATATAGACCTCATTTTATGTATTCAACCTATTTTTTTCAGACGCGTTATACAAAAATGTCAATTAATTTGTGTACACCCATCTATTGAAAGATTACACAACTGAGATCCTTTTTTCCTATAAAAATTCTTTGCGGGGGTGTAGGAATGTCAAAATTTGGGGTTATATGTATTTTGTATGAGAAATCTTTAAAATATTTCGTTGAAAGAATAAAAATATTTGTTTTATATATCGATAACAATGCTGCCGATCGGGTCCAGATTTCGTTCTTTCAATCCGGAGCCAACCATACAACTTTTGAAAAAATCATTAATATCGCTTGGGCGGTTTTGGAGATAAGCGTATACGAACATCGTGACACGAGATTTTTATATATTGAGTTATACGCTGATGACGCCACACTAATAGTAGAATCTAAAGATGACCTTCAAGAACTGCTGAATATATTCAATCATGCAGCAAAGAAATACAACATGATACTGTCTACGGGAAAACAAAATCCCTAGTAATAGAGAAAACACCTCTAAGATGCGAACTGGTTGTGGAAAATGAGCAAATAGAAGTCACAACATTCAAATACTTGCGCGCCAAAATATCAAATGACAATGATCTATAATATGACGAGGTTAAAGCTGGCTGCCTCAAGGACATTGTCTGGAAAAACAAACATATGCTCACAGAAAGTAAAACAAGAATTTACAAAACAAAACATGCGTAAGAACCATAATGACCATCGAAGCCAGAGCCGATACTATTAGAACAAAAAATCTCCTCCGGACTATTGTAATGAGGACACTGCGCTCCATAGTGGGCGTAACACACGTGGATAGAGTCCGAAACTAGGATGTAAGGAAGATATGCGATGTAGACGACATCATCCGCTGGGGTAGAGGGCGAAGGCGTCAATAGAGAGACAAATTTAAGAGAATGGGATACAATCGACTACCCAAAATTGTTTCCAAGGAAGTCCCGGAGGATCGTAGAGCAGGGAGTAGACCAGCAAAAATATGGAGTGACAGCTGGACATCCAGATCACATGAGGTTGTCTCCGACTAAAAAAAAAGGTCTTCAGCCTTAAAACAAGATAGAAGAAGATATATACCTACTAAATTATTAATATTATTACATATATGAGATGATAATACTTACTTTATTAATATAATCGATTTTTTTGTAAATATAATCTTTGAAAAAAAATATTGAACTTTAAATATCAATAAATTAATATAGTGGATTTAAATTTGCATGATATATGTATGTATGTTGTTTACTAAGTGTGTATGTACTTATCTAAAGAAGCTCACTTTGTTATATCTAATGTAGCCACATTGGTAGAATATCACAGTATGATGTACTTTGTTCTATCGAGTGTGGTGCTATGGGTCCATTACTTTCATCTCAATGGAGAATGCTTTGATGGTATTTTCCCTCTCAGCTGATCGGTGGCCAGTCATATGAAAAGGTGGAGGGAGGTCACATAGGAGGGGTGGTACCAATGTACAAGTGCTTTACTTACCATAACTTTCAAATTATAGAAAACAACTTTGTATTTTGTGTTTTCATATTATAAAACTCAAAGCATAATATAAAGTTGCATTATTAAACAACAATTAAAAACAACTCATATATGCTTATTTTAGGGAGAGTAGGAAGATGTATATGTACATGTTTAACAAGGAGATATTTAAAAAAAAATTAACACAAAATTCAAATTGTGGACAAAATTAATATGAAGTTATCATAACATTTACAAACGCTATACGCCATTATACCCAAAAGATAGCGTCATTTTGCTGTAAATAAAATTTTATCGACCAAATCTGCTGGCTCTTTGATCTGCTGAAAATATATAGGTACTTTTTTTCATTTATTAAGGGACACGCACAGAGAAAACAATACATATACAATACAAAATACATTTATAAAAAAAATCTCGCTAGCCCTCCAATAAAGCGCGTCCACAGCTTTTGGATTCGTTTTTTTTTCTTTTGGATTTTTTATCTTATGTAGTTTTACTATGTATTTTTTTTTCAAAAATCAAAAGTGTAAAACGTTAATCTGTCCGTCTTTGTTTATATTTAAAAACGTATACATATTAAGCCATGCTGCTATGTGATTGTGCTTTAACATTAAAAAAAACAAAAACTAAATAAATATTCTGAACATAATTACTTGCCATATCTATGTTCTTCGTTCCGATTTTAATTGACCCGATTATGGAACGACATCGTCACATGATTATGTAACTTCGTCTCTATATAAACAATTGTTTTTTTTTTTAATTGTAATAATGGTGTTGATCGCTTTTCTAATGCTTTAATTGTGATCAGTTTTCATTTTGTATCCTTTCTTCCACACTTCAAAGAGACATATGGTCGAGTGGAATCTATAAAAGATGGCCAATGGCATTGACACGTGAGTGATTATTGTCCACGCCCACACTCCAAAGAACTGCAGGTGGGACGGTCTGAAGTCCGCCCTGTTCTTCTCCAGAGTGTTGATTGACCAGAGAGCCATGTTTGCCACCAGAAGGAAGGTCACAGCTTGGCGGCCAGGCTTCCGATGAGCCTGTTTCACGGTACTGCATCTTCTCCACCAAGCGTCCAGAATAAAGATTGTCTGGACGAGTGTCTACAAAAGAAGGAAAGACAAAATCAAATAATATTTGTCTGGTGTTAAATGAGCATAACTTAAACAACTAAAAAAAAAATGTTAAATCGGATTTGACTTTAGTGTGAAGAGGCCTATGTATGAGTGGATACACCCTTGTGTCGTTCTTCAAAATTTGGGTACTACATAATGCTCACCCCCCAACCTGTAGCTGTTTACCTCATAATGTGGAATATGCCGTGATGATGTCTAAGTTTGCTTTATTTCGCTTTAAAATATTGCACGATGAATTGGAAAAAAATTACAAACATTCGCGAAGGGCCTATTCCAAATTCTATTAAGAATCACCATTTGATGAAAGAAAAATGATAACCTTTGGCATGGCTTACTTGAATGAGTGAAAGTAATTCAGCAACCAGACCAATGACACCTGATGATCCAGGATCGTTCATTGTAAAGTAGCATCCGATGATGCTGAAGAGACAGTATATCAGAACACCAGCTTGAGCCATACCAAGGAGTGCAATATCCAAACCCAGTGTTGTGGAAGTCCCTAAAAAATTCAAAAATTAATTAACTCATAAAATTAATTAATTTTAACGGAACCGTCCATTCATGAGATTTTATTGTTTTTTATTTTATATGATAAATTTACTCTTTTATTGTTTCTTTTTATTAAAGCACACGAAACAATTCTACTGTTTCATTGATTCAACCAATTTAATTATTTTTTTTATTTAACCAAACACAGTTTATAATTAAAACTTATTTTGAAATAATAATTTTGAATAATCTCATTCACCTTTAGCACAAGCATAATGCTTAATGAAGGGAACGTATGAAGATGTATTTGTATGTACTTGTTTCAAGGACATATTCATTATTTTAAAAAAATCAATCATATTCGATTATCATATACGATTATTTCTTTGTATTGTCAGTTAACAAAAATTCGATACAAATAAATTTAAGTAAATATTTAATATTGCTATATTTTGTATATTTTTCCAAGATTTTCATTGTTTTCCGGTTAAGAAAGGATTGGCCGACTTTTGGCCGTTTCCAGGAGACGCCCGATTGCTTTATTAATATTACTTTACTTTTTATCTTTAACGCAAGATATCCTCTGTTTGATCACATGCCTCCGATGGCGAATTTAAAATCGAGAAAACGTTTCCTGACCACGTCATCCCCCCTTCAGGTGCCGCCAGAAAGGGCAAGGCAAGAACACTGGATTGAACAGTACAGTGGAGGTCGAAACAAACTGTCGGAGACTTTGGGACCGGAACACCATTTACCTTACCACACATGGAAGACACTGAATAGACTCCGTGTAGGGTGTAGATGACACAAGGTGTAAAAAGAACTTGTACAGGTGGTCAAGATGAGAAAGTATCTTGCGATTGCGAGTAAGTCCAAGATGATAAGCATCTTCTTATCTGCCGAAACATGGTACAGGGATATAACAAGGAAGACTTGTTTGTGGCAAATGACGTGTCAATTGCTGCTGCAAATGGTTTGGAGTGGAAAGGCCTAATTTGTATGTATGTCCAGATAAGTTAAGTACGTGAGTAAATAAATAATAATATTATTGACTTATTTCTTTGTGCGAATGCAAAATAGTAATGTACCAAGATGTGAGCCTTGTAGTTCACCACATGACAATTCAAATTCATGAAATATACCTATGTAATTTAGTATAGGGATTTAAATAAGGATACATAACTGCAAGACTTGTATTTCGCAACCTTTAGATTTTAATGAACATTTTGATTTAGAACCTTTATATTTTATACACACATTTTTAACTTCTTATGATAATATACTCACCACCTTTTTTGGTTACATATTTAAGGTCTCTCATCTGAACGGTCGCCGTGAGAACTGCCAAAAGGGTAACGAGGTACAGTATTAACTCACAAATATTTACTTGCAAAATAGCAATCTGGAAAAAAATGGCCAAACAGTTTATATAAATATATATAGAATCACGGATATGTTTATCCTATACTCAAATCTATTGAAATCTTTTCTTGACTTTAGAATACACCTCAGTTCATTTTACCAAGATCGGATGAGCTGTCAAAATTGACATTAAATGCGAAAGTTTTCAATAAAAAAAAATTGATAACATTTTCCTGCAACTAATTTCCATTCAATTTATAAAGCAACCAAAAAATTAAGGGACATGTAGATTTACGTACACATCATACTATTATTTCGCTGTCGTATTTTATTAAATTCGGTTAGATTTAGTTGGTCTTTAATGATAACTCGCTTGAGCGAGTTCCTTTACAAATTAAATGGAATAAGTTAATTATATATTCGTATTTGATCACATTTCTCAAATTACTTGTTTCTCAACATATTTGAGAAATAAGTAATTTTAAGTTTGTTACATTTAAAAAATACATCAAACTTAAAATTTCATCCTTATAATCAAATTTAACCCTTAATATACTGACACATTTATATATGCAATTTCACACATCATTCACACAATATCTCACCATAATATTATGTAACCATTCCTAATGTGCGACAACCTGTAATTGGCATTATTATTAATCAAATCATCTTTATTTTATATAATTTATTATATGCTGTATATTGTCCTCTAAATAAAATAAAATAAATATTATTCACGTAATTTTAAACACTATTAAGTTGAAAATTTTCGCGTTTAATGACAAATTCGATAGCTCATCCGACGTTGGTAAAAATGACATGTGTTGAATTCAAATGTCTAGTTAAACTTATGTACATAATATGGTCGATCATACTTACGTAATTAAGTGTAGATTCTTTTTTGAGAACGAAGAACATGATAAGTGATATAATTGTCATAACAACGACCATAATTCCAGAAAAGAGACCTTTGTGGGCCCCAGCACAGTCCAGAGAGAAGTGGTGACTAGATCGACGTACTCGGGGCATAGCGAACACTGAAAATATTTAAAATAATTTACAAATAAACCAATTTCTCAATAGATGGCGTTACAAAAAGGTTTCTTCGTTACTTCATAGATGGCAATAGTAAGTAATAATGTCCTTTTTCAGGTGATCTGTTACTCATTATTCAAATATATAGAACTTTAAAAAATTATATTGATAAGAGAACTCAATAAAGAGGCATAATTTATTAACGTTGCGCAAGCGCATAAAGTGATCACGTAAACCAGCCGATGACAGGTTGTAAGCCCTGTAGGTGCCTTGAGTTCCTGGTTCTTCAATAATATCCCAACTTCGTCTCTGCTGAGATTTTAAAAAGTTTTTCAATTAAAATATCATTTAACTCCCGACAAGGAAAAAATCCAATGTTTACGTACTTATATGCAATTAAAACAAATATTTGAAGAATATTTTTTTTTATCTGCCAAATATTTTTTTTGTTTCCATAAATGAATGTAGATGAATTAGACAAACAATATTTTTATGTGAGACCTACAATGGGTGAATGCCTGAGCCAGTTTTTCATTTGTCATAGACCCATCTCTGGACTTGTAATTATTTCTGAAACTTCCAGGCTTCACTTTTCTCTGCGATCCCTTTTTTATCTGAAACCAAATTACATTTGATTATTATTTAAATCCAAAAGACATGTCAGAGGGCAAATTTAACAGTAATGATATTATTTAAAACTTATATTACCTACTTACTAGTTATAAACAAATAACTAGTAAGTAGGTAAACATAAATTAGCAATAGAATACTTTTGTTATTTATTTCAACAAAACTTATATATCGAATATTTTTATTATTGCATATGCGCAAACATTGGATTTTTTTTCCTGTCGGGAGTCAAAGATATTTTTTAACAGATTTTTAATTATCTCAATAGAGACGAAGTTGGAATATTTATTGTAGGAGAACCGGGAAATCAAGGCACCTACAGGGCTTACGACCTGTCATCGGCTGGTTTACGTGATCACTTTATGCGCTTGCGCAACGTTCACCAATTATGCCTTTTTAGTGAGATCCCTATCAATTCAATTGTGAAATTACGAACAACTATCTTATTATTTTTTATTTATTTTGTTGTAACGCCATCTATTGATTACAACAAAATAAATAAAAAATAATAAGATAGTTTTTCGTAATTTCACCCATAGATGGCTGTAGTAAAAATTCCTTATTTTCAAGCGAAAAGAATTTCAGTATTACAATGTATAGAACTTTCAAATTGAATTGATAGGGATCTCACTAAAAAGGCATAATTGGTGAACGTTGCGCAAGCGCATAAAGTGATCCAGAACCAGCCGATGACAGGTCGTAAGCCCTGTAGGTGCCTTGATTTCCCGGTTCTCCTACAGTAAATATTCCAACTTCGTCTCTATTGAGATAATTAAAAATCTGTTAAAAAAAACTTATATACGTTTTTATTTGTATTATATTATATTTTATGAAGAGAACTATTTATGTTTTTAAATCATTATTATAATTTTTATTTATTTATTTTAATTTAGCTGCTTGGTCCAAAAATTTAAACATATATGTACAAAGCAAACTTCAAAATTGCCCCAAAGGCATCGCCATGTTTGTACGTGATTTAAGTTCTTCTTGTCTGGTTTCAAACCTTGGATTGATTTGCAGCAATTTCTTCAATTATATTCTTCCATTCTTCCCTGTCTTGTGCGTTTATTTTGAATTGACATGAAATGAAATACCTTAGCTTGTCATTCACTTTAATTTTATACACTCTTTAAGCACATGAAAGATTTATTTCTTAACTTCATATAGTTGTTATGAGTAATTTTAAAAAATGAAAAAAAAATATGCTGAATTTCAAAATTGTGTGACGAACATTCATTGGAGAAATTTTGATAATACTTTTGAGATATTGAGAAATTTGATTTCAAGTAACGACGCTTGAGTTTATATATCCTCTCAACATCTAATGCTATTAAATTTTACGATTTTTTACATTGAAACACGAGTATTTTTACTCATTTGCTTTTAAGTTTATTAACGGAATCCTCTGCACAAGTAGCAATCTTCTTTGACACATCAAAACAACCGCTATGACGCACCGACTTATAGTAATGCTTCCACTATTTTCTATCATCATCGTAAGGGATATTTAATCGAAAATACAATAGGCAAAATAACACAATTTAGTTCAGCAATGAGGTTCAACACCCATTCTGAATGTCATTAATTTCTTGGTGTAACGAGATTGGCGCGTTGGGGATACACGCATATCGTGATTCATTTTATAAAAACATCTTTCGCTGGTTAAATCACGTTGTAGGATATGCCGCAATTATGGTCAAATATTTTATTGTTGTAGTCGAAGAGCATCGGTATTTTTATCAGGTAATACTTACATTGATACTCTTCCACATGTGAAAAAGAATGACAGCGCAGATGAGAGAGTATTCGATGGTACATGGGAAAAGAAATGGGGAAGCATTTTGCACAAGAGATCCCATTATCTTTGTCCTTTGACACTCGTAGATATCATGATGTCCTGTACCATTGGATGTCTTGTGGTTGGTTGAATTGGACAGACTACTGTTCTCCTTTAAGTATTCAGCTGAAATTAATTCAATTAACTATAAATTCATCAATACGTATCAATTCTTTTTTACTCCTCACTACCCCAAAGGGATAAAGTGAATAGTTATAAATTCGCAATTCAAAGGTTATTTTTTATTGCAGATAATCAAGAAGTATCATGCTGAGATTGCATTCTGTGAGTTTCATCGTAATGTATCTGTGTGTGCTGTGTATAATGTGTTATGTGAGGAGTGTTTATTCTACTAACTTTATCGATTATAAACTTAAGTACTCATTCGATTGTTTTCAAGTTTTGCAAATTTGTATATCTAATACTCGCTTAAACCCTGATAGATTTTGATCAGTGCCTCTTAATTTTTTTGATTGTCAAATATTTCAAAGTGACCACGAGCTTCGGAAATTTTGATATTTATATTTTGAAATTACTAAAAAGACACATCACTTACATAAAGGATTGAATAATTACCATAAACATGCTGAAAATTTTCCATATAAAAATTTAATACTTTGTGGACCCACTCGTTTTGTTTAATCTTCATTTGAAAAATGACTATCGACTTATCTTTATTTGAAAAATGACTATCGACTTATCTTTATTTAAAAAATGACAATGGACTTATCTTTATTTGAAAAATGACTATCGACTTATCTTTATTTGAAAAATGACTATCGACTTATCTACATTTGAGAAATGATTATCGACGTATCTACATTTGAAAAATGACTATCGACTTATCTACATTTGAAAAATGACTATCGAGTTATATATATTTGAAAAATGAGTACCGACTCATCTACATTAGAAAAATGACTATCGTTTAATCCTTCATATTTTTTGTTAGTCTTCCAGGCAGACGCTGACCCACAGATGTTTCATTTGTTGCAACGCAGGCAACACATAATACAATTGACTTTTTTTAAACTGTTTTCATTTAAGCTGCAGCAGATAGCATATAATGCTGTTGGTGATTTTTTACTTCAAAGTTGATAAAAATGAAAAAAATTGACCTGTCAATGCAAATCTCGTGTACCTACATTAGCTTAGTACTCTGTCGATATGTTAAGAGAAATAAATCCTCTTGAACAAATCGACAGTTGGATTAATTGAAATACATTACCAATAGCCAAAGCTGGACTCAAAGATCCATGTTCAAGATGTACAATTTCATGTTTAGTTTCCTCCACAATAACATGAAGCCATTCACACATATTAGTTGCAATCATGTGCATTATACCAAAGCGTGTTGTTCTTCTATAGCGATTTTGTTCCAGATCCTTAAAAATTAATGAAAACGTAAATTTAAAATGGTGGGCTAGAGATCACTAGCAAGACCAAGGCAGAGATTGATGGGCAATGTCAACCGAGATCTGAATGTGTTGAATGCTTGTGAAGACTGGGAGTCCGCTGTTGCTGAAAGAAAAGCTTGGGGCTAAAGTTCTACCGGATATGTGCGTCCATAGTAAGTATTTATTTATTTTATTTTATTTCATCCCAAGAGCTATTTCATTAATTGCTTAAAAACATTACACACAGCAAAGCCAATAACAGAGATGCCTTAAATAATTTTTAAAATAACGCTGAAAAACTAAATCTGGTAGGTACCTAGATATTCAATATTCTAATAAATTGTGTTTAATTGTGCCAATACGGTTTCCACAATACGGTGATACATAGTATAGTTAGTGAATAACGAATTTCGGTGCCCGTACCTACAAAACGCGTTGTGACAATCATTTCCTGCCTTACGAATGCAGATTTATGACGAATATTTATATGGGGGAAATAAAAAAACGCGTATTAGTACGCTAAGTTTCTTTTTGGAGATGGCAAACAAATCCAAACATCATACCTTCACCTCTAGTCATACAAGGCTCGCCTTATTGATATAATCTTTCTTAACAAAATATTATGTGGTCGACCTTAACTTTCGTTCCCATAATATAAGATTTATCTTTTACTTCGTCAGAAAAATGATGAGTGTATATATTATTTTTATTTTTAGAAGACCTGATGAAGGTATTAAAAGCAGAGTAAGGTCAGGAAATAGAGTAAACGAGGCAGTAAACCAAGTTATGTCCGATTAGAGCATCTTAATGGAAGTCAATTTGCCATTTATCATTCTTTGAGAGTGAGTTTACTTTAGAAAAAAATCAATCGAATGTTTTATGATTGCAAATATACATGCTTACATTAAATTGTTTTTCATCCCTGTTGGAAGTCAATGATATTTTTTTGACAAATTGATAACTCATTAAAGTCGAGACGATGGCAGATCATATGCCATGTAGGTGCCTTAATTTCTCGGTTCTCCTATAATATTCGAACTTCGTCTCTATCGAGATATCAATCTGTCAAAGAAAATAGAAATGTCAATATGAACCTACTTTACTCTTGAGGAAGATGAATTGCATCTGTACTATGGTTAGAAGCATTCTTGCTGCAGGTGTTAAAGCTATCATTATATTGTTACATCTTGGTAGATTCATCAATTCAAAATATTGACCAAACTCCAAACCAGAATATACCATCGAACCTATACCAAAAGCTGAAAAGTCAACAATACCAATTTAATATGAACTTTTACCTTCAGGAAAAAATTAAATTATCAAATTATCATTTTTTACGAAACACATTATTTTTAATACTACTTCACCGCCTTTTCAAACTCTTTTTAATTTTGGCATACTGAGTCCGGACTCAAAATATATATATATTTTTTTATGAAAAATTCAATTTTGTTGTACCTACAATCATAATTTCGTAAGGTAATTAGTGAAAAATGTATTTAGCTTCGTTTAAATGCAAAGAGTATACATTGAAATATTTTTTAATAGAAAATAAGTTTGTTAAAAACGATATTTGATTTCGATATTTATGTAATAAATATCGATATGATATAAAATAAATGTAAAAAAATAAATAGTATAACCATATTTAATAATATATTTATAATCGTAATAAACCACATTACGATTTACAGTTCAAATTTCCAGCACTAAATCATTTCGTGTTTTTTTTTCTATGAAACGTATCAAAGTCAAAAGTAACAATCACAGTACTGACTAGATTATCGAGAGAAATATTTTTATATTACAGAAAATGCTTGATGAGGATACCTAGTGTATTGAAAATATTATTTAACTCTGAAAACTATTTAATCAATTTTTAGAAGTATGATTTCTTGGTAAATAATTCAAATTACAAAAAAAATCTCATTTACTTAAATAAAAATATTTTTAAAAAAGGCGCCCAACGCGGGGCTAGAACCCACCCACCTCAAATCAAAAATTTTCACGCTACACCAACTCATCTAATCATTCTATAATTCAATCTTCATATTTCTGGATCTAACTTTTCGAGCTACTTATTCAAGTTACATTGGGTGAAAACCTACGTTTATTCTGAAGCTCCGTTAAAATTAGCAAATATCTCGAAAACGAGTACCTTCCTATGTACACCCTTCTGTTTCTAAAAAATCCAAAATTTCCAAATATCAGGAAGAAACGCTACATAATATTAATGAGCTTGATTACAAATTAGATTTGTGCTTGAAAAATTGGTTTCAAAATTAATGATGCAACAATTAATTTATAGGGTAATAAGGAAAATTAATTTAATCGTACCTACCTATAGCTCCGAGCCTTAGATAATAACTTCCATATCTTATTACAGGTAAGAAATCTTTTCTATGAAGAGTACCTGGGGAATGACCATCTTTATCATCTGAAATTAATATAATTTTTAACACTATAATATAAAATAAAACAAAAGATATATTGTTACATCAAAATTTATATATATATCTAAATGAAACAAAATTCATGTTCTCTTCATACCTAAGCAGAAATCAAGTTCTTCAAATTTATTTCCTGAAATACCTACTTTTACATATAGTCTCGTTCATAATATTTTTAGTTTTAACTATAGATTACCATTGGTATAGTTAGCATAATTAATGTCTCATAAATCAATTAAATCAAATCGAACCCGAGATTTTCGACTTCTAAGTCATATAGTCTAATTTATTTTAGAAGAATCTTTTTTACTAATAATTAAGTATTTATTTGGAAACAATGTACCTACAACCCTCAAACGTTATTATAATAGAAGCAAGAAGTATATCTAACAGCTAGAATCAATGTTTGACCCTTGGTATTCTGATATTGGTATATCAATTCGTAAAATGAATTGCATTTCGATACAAATGCATAGTTTCTTTATAAGTGTACGGTGATTGGAATCGAATATAAATATACTTAATAAATCAATGAAATAATAAGGTTTCTTACGTAAAGTGTTGATAATTGAAAACAAAGCCTTTTCTCTTTGCAGAACAAAATAAAGGAAAATAACAAATAATACGCTGCCAAAGTACAAATAGAAGTAGAATCCCTGGAATTAAAAATAATAAGAAATTTAGTTACAGCATCTTATAAAGTTGAAAGCAAATCGAAAAAAGTTTTTTTATTTTTTCAAACGAATGTTTGTGAAGAAATTAATGCTATTGTGGCAACTCTTAATGCTATTGTGGCAACTCAGCATTCACTTCAATACATCCATGTTGGGATAAGTAAAATTCGTTTTCTTTGAAGGTCTGAAAACAGGTTTTCTACCAAGAGACAGCGACTGCCAGACTTGCGTCATAGTATAAACGATATTTTTTTCTATGTAAGGAAACCTTAGTAGGTAACAAGATTAGATAATATTTGTGAACCCTATACGTTATTGTATAAAGCGTTTTTTTTAATTTACTACAGAAGACCATTAAAAATCACATCTTCCATTTACAGACACTTCGGATGGTGGAAACCCATCGATAGACTTTTACGAACCCTGACAGTTGTGAGCATGTTTATAACTAATATTATTTATATCCTTAAATAATGTGTACCTGGTAGAAACCAGCAGGAACTTTTGTAGAAATAATCTCTGTAACAGGAAAAGCAATTCCCAGTACAACCATAAGTTTGGCATACAAAGTTGATAGTACTATAGTTATATCGTCACTAAAAACAAAACAGATATTTGATTAATCAAAATTAATAAAAAGCGTTAGTGTTTTTATTAATTACGTAAAGACTAAACATTAATCATTATCAACCAATATATGAAAACGAATAGTAAATAAAAGTTTACCATAGATGTAGGTATGATATTCCAAATATATATTAAAAATTAGATAGATTTGTATAGATTTATTTGTAACATATATGTAACATATTTTTCAACCGTTCAATAACCATCATTTTTACATATACATCTGTCATGTAAATTTTGTTTAAAACCACTAGTGACAGTCTTGTAGAGTATTATTCTGACGATGTGCCTTGCACGAAACGCGTCAATAACGGGCAAATGTGTGAAATATATGAATATGTAATAATTTTAAGTATATTTAAATTTATTTTTTGTTGAATTGTAGGTATGCTTATTTAATGTACATCAATTGTGGACAAAAGTAATTGGTCTGTCTCTTTTTCATTTCATAGTGTATTTTCTCTGTTTATCTTATAAGACTGTATTTGTCACTTAAAAATACCTTTGTTTTTATTGAATCACTTTTTGTTTTCCAGTATTTATTTTTGTATCTTACTTATTGCAGTCCAAATTAAACCAATGTTTATTATTGAGTCTTACTTTTCACTGTCCAGTTTGAACCTATATTTATGTCTGTCTCGATCGCCGCGTGGGGAGCCTTCTTCTGGAGTGGTAGAATTTCCGTTCATCATATCAGCTACAAGTCTTCTTTGGTTCATAATGACATGAGCAGCGCGTAAAGCCAGGCTCTGGGAGGGACGACGGAGAGCAGCGAGGATTAAAGAAGGTCTCCTAGAATATTAAAATAAAATCCAGGTCACGGGGGGAAATTTGATGCAGGACTTCAACAGGCTAAAAAGCCGATAACGAAAGAATCAAGAAGAAGAATAATTAAAAAAATACGTGTTATTCTAACTTATGGTTGCTTTGACAAAAAATCTTGATGTCAATTAGATCACCGGTGAGCAATAATATATTTGCGATTATGTACAAAAATGAAAATTAATAAAAAAGGCAGTTTTTAGCCTGTTCCTAGCTCAGAAAAGCAATCATTTAATAAGAAATAATTTCAATAAAATTTCTCAATTTTATTGTGCTACCTTTCGTGGCTTAACTACTGTGTCAACTAGCTCGCGTTCGATGATAATTCTCCAAATTTGACAATATTACACCATAAATAAACCATTCAATAACAAATTATCACTCTACATAAACAAAAAAAAAACAATTAACATATATTAATCACTTCATATTTATGCTGTCCCTTATGTCGTTAAATCAACTTGATTCTGCATAAAGTATTTCTTATATTATGTAAGTTGCTATGTACATATTTGACATACCTGGAGTTGGAAGAAGTATGCTTCTGTGCCTCTCCATCCAACGACTCTTGGGTCATCCATCGTGATGGAGGACGTGATGATGATTTTTTTGGTTCTGGAACCACTTCGCTGAAATTTATTCTTTTATATTAAAAAGTGGAAGGGCAGTGACCTTGAGAACGACTCCTCGGTGGAGTGACCAAATAACTAAAAAAAACAACAATTTCACGGTAGCGTACGTCGGCCTTAAAACAGAAGGTAGATGGTAGAAGCGTCTTAAAGAGTTTTATCGAAATGGATTTCCAAGACAATTATGAGTGAAAATAACATGAACAAAAAAAAAACCTACATAACACTATAAACATATTACATTCAAACACAAGAAAGTTAGAAGAGTAAAAATATGTACATCAATGAAATTGAGGAAGCATTTTACCCAAGCAAATACCCAAATGTAATACAGGACAATTCCAAAATAACTATATTTATTTGGGAATAAAATTTTTCAATTGCCTCCCAAATGAATAAAAGCAGATAAAAGAATTAAAAAAATTTAAACAAAAATTGAAATTGCACTTAACATTCTAAAATAGTAGTTTTCGATTTTGTTGTTTGATTTGTTTCAATTTCCAGTATTTTTTTTTTGAATATGTGTTTTAGTATATTTGAATCGTCTATATTACTCATTTTTTCATTTTTTTTCCTTTTTTTTGGTTTGAATATGTATTCTGATATATTTTCTCATTTGTATATTTCTCTTTTTCATTTATTTTCAAACTTTTTTAATGTTTATTTGTTTTTTTTGTTGTTCATGTATGATTTGATTTTAATTACTTTTATGTTGACTTTGCTTTGTATTGATATTTTTTATTTTTTTATAAGTGATTCCCTCATCAAACACAAGATTGTAATCTTTTTGATAAGGTACTGCAAGGAAAAATATGTAAAAATGTTATTACTAGTGATATATTGATTTGTATTATAAAATTATTATGTAAAAAAAAAATTTGTTTAGCATAGATGATTTTTAAATTAGTCACATACCTCACAGTAGAATTGAAATAATGAACGACTTGCACTAAATTATATTGTACTGTTATATAGTAGGTACTTGGTTCAGGACACGGCGGCGTCTGCTTCAAGAAAGAGATTTCCTATCATTTAATTAAAGTTTTCAGAAATAATTTTCACAGTTACTTATGGCAAAACACTTACAAAGTTAAATTAATTATTATATATTTGTTACACGGTTAAGTCTAGACTCTATAAACAGGGCCGGATAAACGTGTTTTTGCGCCCGTAGCAATATAATCCGCCCCCCCCCCCCCCCAAATTTTTTTTGGAATTTTCGATGTAGAACAATTTAAAATTATGTAAAATTACATCGGGTCTAAAATGACTAAGCGGGATTTTTTGCATGGGTACGCAAAGAGAACCGAGCGCCATACCTGCGAATTTTTGATTGATAGAATTAACGTTTTAGAATTTTAAGCGACCTTTTTAAGACAACCGCCCTGACTTCTTGTTCCTGATTGTTCTATGATTTATCCGGCCCTGTCTATCAAACAAACCCCAACAAATCTTATTATCAACGAAATATGGTTAAATTAAACGATCCTATGTTTAGATTCAAATGTCGTAGTTTTTATGGTCTTCATAGTATATTTTCTTAAATGTCGAGAATATTTGGAACTGAGGAGACTTCGCACTGAATTCAAACGACTCACCACTATTTTTTATTTTTTTTATTTAATTTGCTTCTCCGTCAAATAACAGGTAGGTACTGTGTCAAATATTAATTTAACACGCATCTAATAATAATTTCCCACATTCTGGACACGATATTAATCGTCTCACACAATAAAAAATCCAGACTAAAAACATAATTAAAAAAAAACTGTGTCTCCATCGGGAATAGAACCCGGGACCTTTGGATCAGCAGTCAGATACCCAACCAACTGAGTCACGAAGGCCTACTTAACAGGATATTTTTAAACATTTTTAGCAAGAATTTCCATTAAATTCTGCATTCGATAAAAATCCATGTATTCGTATGCCTATAGGTAAATTAAATCATATATTTGTTTCTGTAAGCTTAAATTAAGAATCTTATTGATGTTTCCCACTTGTTCAATTGTTTTTTAACATTGATTTCTTTTTTTTTTTCAATATAATAAAAAATAATGTGCAATTGTGTAAACACAATATACATTGTGAAATTGGGTAAAATATCTACATTTAAAAATGTATATTAAGCCATGATATGTTATTATTCTGTTATGTATTTTTATATATTTTATTTATTTAAAATAAAAGGTATATATAAATATTTAACAATTACATTTTTATCAAAACTCAAACACTATATTTCTGTTATTTTAAATATTCGTCTACATAAACATACCTAGCATTATCTTCATATATTTGTTTTACAGGTAGCTATGAGAGTGTGTAAATAAAGAAAATAAATCAAGTGAAAGCGCCACAAGGTATCATCTTGGGGCAGGTGTTGCTAAGAAATATTTCATGTTTAACTTGTCAAAACAGTAATCGTTACATATCACAAGATGGAGGTAAGGAGGGACAAGAAAATATCATGAACTAGAATAAAAAGACATGAATTTATAACAATTTCCAGAGACACATATACCATCGCAGCTTTTCCAAAAAATACTAAAGAACTTGGCATAGGCATATGAAAAAATCACTGTATGTATAAAAATACAAAATAGCTATAAAACCAATGTAGAAGACATGTAGACAAAACCCGTTTCTTCTGAAATTTTTTTACAAGAAAATTATTTACTTTTTTATCGCTTAATAGTTTTTCAAAATGATATGATTGTAAATCTTTTTTTTAATTTTCAATATTGACTGTGTTTAATGTGTAGAACTCCATTATACTAGGTATTTTTTAATCAAACAAAAATTATTATGGTTCTACATGTATATTTTCCTTATAATAGGACGATCATTTCGGCTGACTAGGCCCATATCAACGGAAACGGTCGTCCTATTATAATAAAAATATACATGTAGAACTCATAGAATAATAATAGTATAGAATACTCTTTAGCCTGCAGTAAACGCGACTGCTTTATGTTGACTAATTTGGTTAACATTTTGCTACCTACGAGCATTCAGTAATCATTTGGCCGTCTGCGTGATACGTTCTCCAAATAGGGATTTTTTTAACTGCTTGCAAAATTATTTACGCAGTCATAACGAGTAATACTATACGAACAATGTCTACCAGCAGAGTCATACATATATTGACACGAGCCGGCAAATAAAACGGCTTCACTTTTCCAGCGAGGTAATGTATGAGAATGAGTATTCTATAGTTTTATTATTAATCTATGGTAGAACCATTATCATTTTTGTTTGATTAAAAAATACCTAGTATGTTTGTAAATATTTCTACAACTGATCAGGCTCAGCCTAGTGAGGTTTATACAAAATAAAAATTTATATATAGTAGGTTAATTAATATTTTATTTTTAGTGATAGGTAGGTAGGTATAATAAAAAAATATTAAAAATGAAATATAAACTTGTATTGAGAGAGAGATTTAAAAAAATCTGATTTTAAAACCAAAATTTCAATCAATTTTAACGAACTCTAGTTCTTAGACATTGTTTTCTCCGTGTAAAGATAAAAAAGGCAATCTAGTGACAAATTAATCAATTTTAACGAACTCTAGTTCTTAGACATTGTTTTCTCCGTGTAAAGATAAAAAAGGCAATCTAGTGACAAATTAATCAATTTTAACGAACTCTAGTTCTTAGACATTGTTTTCTCCGTGTAAAGATAAAAAAGGCAATCTAGTGACAAATTATAAATAATAATAATAATAATAATAAATTTGGATTATTTTTATAGCGCCGTTTTTGTGATAACCTCACCTCAAGGGCGCTTTGAATATATAAGGGGTTATTGTAAGACTCGCGGAAGAAGTGAGTTTTTATCAATTTTAACGAACTCTAGTTCTTAGACATTGTTTTCTCCGTGTAAAGATAAAAAAGGCAATTTAGTGACAAATTAATTAAACGAAAAAAGTGTTATAAAACATAACTAATGATTGGTTGCATTCATTTCTTAGAAACGGCCAATAGCTTACACGACTTATATTTCATTATGTGTTCAAGGGTAAAGATACCTGCAAATATTTTTGAGAAATATAGAATATTTGGATATGGACCAAAAAATTGCTATAAATCATTCGGTTCAATTCCGTAAACGAATTAAAATTTGAATAAACATTAAAGTCCTTGAAAACAAAAATGCGTATACAACCAAAATGAATGTCCTTTTGTTATTTAATCTCATTAAACTTCCGTTATTTTATTCATTCTTCAGTTTAATAAAAAATACATAAAATGAATAAATTTGACAATTCCTTAAAATTTAAGTGCGGTTTTAGAATTGAACCCATTATGTCCAATTCTGATTCGTTTTAGAGGAAGAAAACGTTTGTAACCAACGGGCGACCGTGGATAAAATTATTTTATCCGCGCGATGTGACATAACGAGTCCCGTATAAATGCAGTCAACTTTTTGACATTTTTCATGTACTAAAAGTCAGACGGATAAATTTAGACGAATCAGAGTAGGACATATATTAAAAAATACTCAAATATTTAGTAAATAATAAACTATAAATTGAATTTTTCATACAACTTACCATGCTGTTTCTTCTTCTACTGTATCCATTTTGGCTAAACTTCAATAACTAGGTACCTACTATATATATATATATATATATATATATATATATATATATATATATATATATATATATATATATATATATATATATGTTATATTTGATGTTTTCACGGGTGAAATATGTTATAATATTTTTATCTCGGTTTTCCCGTGTCAGTAGGTCTTGACTAAGACCATTTGTCTTCCGACGTTTCGCCTGAATATCACCAGGCATTTTCAAGGACTTAACGAAAAGCACGCGCGCGACACACGTCTACTCACACTGAAAGCTCACCGTCAAGTGACTCGTAGCGTACAAGATGGCCGCTTATGTCAAATATTGTTAGCGCGACGTGATTGGCTCCTTGTGACACGCCCACCTGCTGTCGTGTTCGTTGGTAATAATATTTTATCATTATTTTTGTGTTGTGATTTATTGTTAATTTTAGTTGTGACATTAATATTATTATTGTTGTGTTTTGGGGTTATTTTCGCTATGGTATTATTAATATTATTATTGTATTGTTTGTCATATAAAATGTTCTTCCAGGTACTAGGCAAACGAACTCCGTCGTCCCGATTGTTCATTATATCCCTTCTCTTATATATTTCTATAGCTTCCCTGTAAATTCTGAGAGGTTCACTGTTTAAACTTGCTATTATTTTTGAATGGTCAAAATCTATTGTATGTCCTTCTGTGAGCGAGTGTTGTACAAGTGAGGATGTAAGTTTTTTGTTTCTCATGTCGACTCTGTGCTCCGCTATTCGTGCTTCAACTTTTCGATTGGTTCTTCCTACATAAGTCTTATTGCACGATCCGCACGGTATTTCATATACTCCATGAGCTTCAAGTGGAATGATGTCTTTCGGGTTTCTTAGAAAGGTTGATATTTTATTTGTTGTGCTGAAAACGGTACGTATGTTATTTTTGTTTAATAGACGGCTGATTTTATCGGTGACGCCTTTGATATATGGTAGTCGGGCTGTTGATAATGGTGTTTCATTGGATTTTTCTTTCACTGTTTTTGGACTCTTTAATGCTTTGTTTATTATATAGTCTGAGAAACCATTACAACGTAGAGCATTTTTCGTGTATTCTAATTCTTGTTTTTTATGCTCGTGGTCTGCAATTCTTTTTGATCTTGTTATTAGTGTTTTTGCGACTGAGCATATTTGTGCGGGGTGATGATTGGACGTTGCGTGTAGGTATCTATCGGTGTGTGTGGGCTTTCTATATACTGTGTGCCCCAGTTTACCGTTTGCTTTTTTTAACACTAAAACGTCTAAGAAAGGTATTTGTCTGTTATTTTCCTTCTCCATTGTAAACTTTATATCTTTATGAATGCTGTTAATAGTGTTCAAAAAATTATTTAATTCTTCTTCTCCGTGAGACCATACTACGAATGTGTCATCCACATATCTTAGCCATTTCTTTGGTTTGAGTATTACTTTCTTTAAGACTTCTTCTTCAAACCTCGTCATAAATAAGTTGGCGACTGCTGGTGACAATGACAAACCCATAGGTGCTCCTTTTATTTGTTTGTATGTCTTATTGTTGTAATAAAAAAATGTGTTATTTAAACAGTGATAAAATAAATTTAAAATATCGTCTGTGGTATTGAGTGTTTCTTTGATTATGTCTAGTGTCTCGTTAATTGGAATATTTGTAAATAAAGAAACAACGTCAAAACTCACAAGAATATCTGTACTTTCCAGTTCTAAGTCAGTGATGAGTGATATGAAATGTTCTGAGTTTTTGACATAGGAGTCTGCGGATTCTACATAGGGCTGCAACATATTCGCGAGGAATTTAGAAAGCATTTGTAACGGCGAACCAATGGAACTAACAATTGGTCTGAGAGGAATGTCTTTCTTATGAATTTTTGGAAGACCATATAATTTTGGAAAGCGTGACGACTTCTCTCGTGGAATAAGTGACTTTTTGATATCATCACTAAGTTTTGTTTCCATTATTTTAGTTTTCGTGGTTTTCTCAAGATACGTGATTGGGTTGCTTGCATGTATTTTGTATGCTGGGTCTTCAAGAATAGCGGAGCACAGAGTCGACATGAGAAACAAAAAACTTACATCCTCACTTGTACAACACTCGCTCACAGAAGGACATACAATAGATTTTGACCATTCAAAAATAATAGCAAGTTTAAACAGTGAACCTCTCAGAATTTACAGGGAAGCTATAGAAATATATAAGAGAAGGGATATAATGAACAATCGGGACGACGGAGTTCGTTTGCCTAGTACCTGGAAGAACATTTTATATGACAAACAATACAATAATAATATTAATAATACCATAGCGAAAATAACCCCAAAACACAACAATAATAATATTAATGTCACAACTAAAATTAACAATAAATCACAACACAAAAATAATGATAAAATATTATTACCAACGAACACGACAGCAGGTGGGCGTGTCACAAGGAGCCAATCACGTCGCGCTAACAATATTTGACATAAGCGGCCATCTTGTACGCTACGAGTCACTTGACGGTGAGCTTTCAGTGTGAGTAGACGTGTGTCGCGCGCGTGCTTTTCGTTAAGTCCTTGAAAATGCCTGGTGATATTCAGGCGAAACGTCGGAAGACAAATGGTCTTAGTCAAGACCTACTGACACGGGAAAACCGAGATAAAAATATTATAACATATTTCACCCGTGAAAACATCAAATATAACATATATATATATATATATATATATATATATATATATATATATATATATATATATATATATATATATATATATATATATATATATATATATATATATATATATATATGTACGAATAAAATCTACATATTTATTTTAAATAAAAAAATGATATTCACTTTACACTATGCTACCAAAATGCATTCTAAGGATGAATATGGAAAAAATATGGAAAATATGGGAATGAATATGGAAAAAATATGTTTTACAATCCAAAATAAGTTTTTGTAATTAATGAAAGGAAAAGGAACCCTTAAGACAACATGTTTTTTATTACTTTTTCTACATTTAACAATAATGTCATGGAATCCACTCAGTGGCTTCTCTGTCAAATATTTTTTGTAATATTATAATATACATAAGCTGTTGGATTTTCCCTAATTTATTAAAAATGAAATACAATAAAAATAATATCACCCTGGATTTTTACTTTTAAATTTACGATTCTTTAACAAATATACCGGAACATGATGATTCCAAATAGGTAATCAAATTGACATTGCACGGTGCTTCCATATAAAATATATTCGATTTGATCTGATATTTGAATGTATGTATTGTAAAGTAATATTATATTTCAGGGAGTTCCTACCTAAGCAAAGGATTCAATCTTCCTCTCCCTACAATTCTGTTGCTTTCCTATCTGTACCTACACGGATTGTACCTCTTAGTTTTTTCTGCACCCTTGACACTTGCACACGGATCCGAAAATCAAGGATTATTTTTCAGTCACAAAAAGATTCAAGTTAACATACCAATTTTATCTTCCGCATTTGATAATATATTCTTATATATAAAAGCAAAGTTGAACTTCAAGTCTATCAATATAATTCATTATTAATATGTCAAATATTGTAACTTTAAGATAATAATTCTTATGCTACTTATGTTCTCCTGGTCGCTATAAATATTGCTCAAGAACGTATTTGTTAATGTATGCTACTTATGTTCTCCTGGTCGCTATAAATATTGCTCAAGAACGTATTTGTTAATGTATGCTACTTATGTTCTCCTGGTCGCTATAAATATTGCTCAAGAACGTATTTGTTAATGTATGCTACTTATGTTCTCCTGGTCGCTATAAATATTGCTCAAGAACGTATTTGTTAATGTATGCTACTTATGTTCTCCTGGTCGCTATAAATATTGCTCAAGAACGTATTTGTTAATGTATGCTACTTATGTTCTCCTGGTCGCTATAAATATTGCTCAAGAACGTATTTGTTAATGTATGCTACTTATGTTCTCCTGGTCGCTATAAATATTGCTCAAGAACGTATTTGTTAATGTAAACAATGTGGTTTTTAAATTATTCTAGATTTATGAATGGGCGGATTTTTACTAAGCTAATTTACAAAATTTGTTTTCATGCGTTGCAGGTTTTGATTACTTGTTACTTTTGAGATATTATACCTTCAATGATCAAATATACATCAAATGTTTTTATATCATAATATATTCCAGCGTCCTGAAGACATGTGCAAATCACTCATAATTTCAGTGGGCTTAAGTTTAAAAATGTAAGTCGTTTTTTAAATATTAATCGTGCAAAACTACGTTGGGTTTGTTGTGATGAAATTATTTATATTATTAGATAACAGCTCACAACTATACAGTGATGATAGTTTCAGCTCTAGATACATCACACAATCAAGATACTTAATACTAATAACTAATTAACCACTACTTCAAAAAATATTAAAACAGACACATCGTAGCTTAAATTGAACAGATCAATCAGGTCAAAATGCCCGTCATTACATATATACCTATGTACATATATCAACAAAACAATTCCCGACGCGATTTATTTATTTTCAATCAATTAAATAAGATTTTTCTCTCCATATATCGTCTTGCCACATATTATAATAAATCGACTTATATAAAATAATATTTTTGTCTTGGTTTCTTAATACTGTGTACGTTAAGGGGTATGAGTAAGGGTAGGGTGAACTCCTTGCATAGCTACAGCTACCCCATCTGTGTTGCGATGTAGGAAACTTTTTGAATTAGACGCGAAAAAGTTTTCTCATCCAAGATTACCATCAAGTGTTTACTATAAAATTATAAATACATTTTTTAAGTTTCTGAGCAATTTCATTTATTATATCCGCTTGTCTCCCCAACTTTTTATGGCCGAACATGAAGAACAAAAATGGCTGAGAGATTTTAAAAATTTGACGCGCAAAATTTTTATGGACACTTTTTAAGTCCGATTATTTTATTACGATACATCGGTACTATACAGCACTTCCATTTTATATTTCATATTTTTATTTATTATAAAATTCTTAAATATCACATTAAATTTAAAAATAATAAATTTTTACCAATTTTAACACACTATATAAATTATATTTTTTAAACAAAAATACAGTACTTAAATTGAAACCATAACAAGATTTTTATAAAAAAAAAGTTAATTTACATAGAGTACGGATTAATAAACTTTTTTACTCCTCACTACCCCAAGAGTATATGTAGGTACAGTGGGGAGTTATGTTTTCGCTATTTTAATGTCATTTTTTTTATTGCAGATTGTCAACTGGTATCAATCGATTTTAGACTAAAGTAGGTACTCATTCGATTCTTTTCATTTTTTTTTCAAATTTTTATAAAATCGCATTGGAGAAACAAATAAATTTCATAATAAAAAATATGTTATCAAACTCATTTCATGAAATGCTGAAATACTTCCATACAAAATTTGAATACATTGTGGAGTGACTTGGTATAGAGGAGTATAGCGTTAGTCACAACCCGTTCGCTTTATTTAATATACACTCTATCTATACAAACAAATTTTCTGATTGATATCAAGTTTAATTTAGATTATATTAAATCTTGTTATTTGGTTAATGCCACGTAAAACATCACAGTTTACTAAAAAATTCTGCGATACTGAAAAATAACTGAAAAACTGAATAAATAAAAATTGTTCAACTGAATAAATATGACATATCCTATTTTATAATCTATTTAGATGGCTGGTAGATGAGCGGTTAGCGCACTGGGTTAGTAATTCAGTGGTCGCGATTTCGAATTAATTCTGCCACGACCGATTTCGTTCACCTATAACACAAGCATATGCTTAATTTACGGAATGTATGAGGATGTATATGTACTTGTTCCAATGACATATTCATTGTTTAAAAAAAATAGAAAAAAAAATTTAATCCAGAGATGGAGCCGATATCTTGATATGGCTAAATTTCGAATTTAATGAATAATAAACATTCTTCTGTTTATTTCGCTTATCACTTATTTTCTTTACACAGTTAAATAACCATTTAAAATCAATAAAAAAAGTCACTGAACGTATAACACAAAATCATTACACATATTGATGAACACAAGAGTTTCCTTCACTGATATTATATGAAATGTACATACATCAATAGTTTCAATAGTCTATATCACGTGTATACATTTACCTACCTATCATCGATCTTCTGTTGACATAAATCATATTAATAAACGTGATCTATAATTAATTATATCTACGAAACACACACAGAGTCGAATAAAGGATCACTACCGCCATCTTCACTTGCCCCGTATGTGAAGATAGAGTCCATTTTTCAGATCGTCAAATCAAAATGAAGGTACATTTAACACAAAAAATCTAGATTATCAATTGGCAAAATGTGCCACAAAGCTATTATGCAACTCCGAAGAAATTAATGATATGCCAACTAATTTTCGATCTTCAATACAATATGCTTATGGCCATTTTTGATGTGAGTATATTAATTGGTATTTGCAAATCTACAAGTACCTACCTGCCTCTATTTTAATAATTTTTCAACATAAAACTGGTTATCATACGAATATAATTTATTTTTTTTTTTTTTTTTTTTATTTTTTTTTTATTTTAACAATTATACATTAATGATAAAAAGAATTATAAACAGTATCTTAAAATTAAATTATTTAATATCTATTCATCCCTCAGTTGAGATCAAATCTCGTGTTCGAGGGAGGAGCACAGTCATTTTATCGGTTCATTTATTTCAATAACATATAATATTACTAAAAATAACACGCATATATTTAAATTAATATTACGCGAACTGGTGAACAGTTTACGGATGAACCCTCACCAATGGAGCATACTCTAGTATACGCAAGCGCATACTGAGAACCGCGAACTGCATTTGCCGTTCACAGGGCCCCACTAGCAGGCATTCACCGTTCACCGTCCACCGTCACGAAACAAAAACCACTAACCGCAAAAACTGGAATACAATAAAAATACATTAATTACATCATGAACAAATTCAAATAAATTACTCTTCAAAAACAAAATCAATATTTCTTATATAATAACAGACAACATCAAAAAACTATATATACACATAACATATCATCAAAAAAAAAAGGACACACAACTCAACACCAAAAAAAAATTAAAAAATTTACACTCACAATTTGGCGTAATTTGGAAATATAAAAAAATTAAAATAACATAAAAAAAAAAACAACAAAACAAAAATCCATCACTGGATGTAATTATAATTGTTGATATGTTTTATAATAGAATTTTTAAATTGTATATATTCCTTCATTTTCCTCAATTCATCTGGAAGGTCATTAAAATGTTTTATTCCCAGGTATGTAAAGTGGTGCTGGGCTGCAGATGTATTGACGCGAGGGATAGCAATATTATTTTTCGATCTGGTTCTATTGTTGTTTTCATGTATTTCACTATAATATTTTTTAAATGTTGTTAAAAGAGTATATTTTTTATATAAATTATTTAGCTTTAGTACACGAAATTGTTTGAATACTTCATTGGAGGGAAAGTCTATTGGTTTCTTTAAGATTATTTTTATGATCAGTTTCTGAGTGATTTCAATCGGTTTTAAATTAGTTTTATACGTTCCACCCCATCCAAGGATTCCATATTGTAGAATAGATTGTACAAAGGCAAAGTATAATATTTTTAAATTTTGGATTGTCAGTATATTACGCAGTTGTAGAAATATGTAAATTAACTTTCTCATTCTATTTTTTGTTAACTCTATGAAGTGTTTCCATTTTAAATTTTTATCAATGGTTATTCCAAGGTATTTTACTTCGTCCTTTTTAGCTATTTTATTTTGAGTTACGTTTTCTTGTATTATATTTATGTTGATATTATTCGTTATTTCATTGACGTTTAAACAAAAGGGAACGAAAACTGTTTTTTCTGAGTTTAATGAAAGTAAATTATCATCGAACCATATTTTGAGTTTATTAATACCTTTATTGGCTAA
Source organism: Molanna angustata (assembly GCA_963576475.1). NCBI lineage: Eukaryota > Metazoa > Arthropoda > Insecta > Trichoptera > Molannidae > Molanna > Molanna angustata. Next base: position 2,576,123 of record OY754969.1, read on the forward strand.
GTATGTTACATTTTTCCACGAATTTTCTTTAAAAATGAGTACAGTGTCTTCGGCATATGAAATTATTTTTCCGTTCAGATCAATATTAAATATTTCATTTACGTAGATTATAAATAGTATTGGGCCTATAACTGTACCTTGTGGGATTCCGAAATTACTTGTTAGGGGTTCACTTATATGATTGTTTACTTTAGTGTATTGTTCTCTGTTATTGAGATAGCTATAGAACCAAGTTTTAACTGTCTTTTGCAATCCAATGTCATTTATTTTATTAATTAATTTAGTATGAGATACACTATCAAATGCTTTTCTTAGGTCTACAAAAATACCTATACATTTTTTTCTATTGTCTAGAGCGTCGATTATTTCGGATGTTAATTCAGCAATGGCGTCCTGTGTTCCCATATTTTCCCGGAATCCGTATTGTTGATTGTTTATGATATTTTTTTCATTTAGAAATTTTAATAATTGTTTTTTCACAATTTTTTCAAAAATTTTTGCTATATTCGATACAAGGGTAATTGGCCTATAGTTGCTAACAATATCTTGACTTCCGCTTTTGTAAATTGGTGTGATTATACCTTTTTTATATACTGTCGGAAATGTTCCTAGTGCAAGACTTAAATTAATGATAAATGTTAATGGTTTACAAATGTGTTGGCTCACGTTCTTTAATAGTTCTGCAGTTATTCCGTCATGTCCAGGCGCTGATCCACCTTTAAGACTTTTAATTATTTCTAATACTTCATTCTCATTAGTTTCTTTAAATTCAGAGAAATTGTTAGGGTTGTTTAGATCATTGTTAATTTGGTCGTTTGTGTAGTTTTTATTTATATTTTTGGCCAAGTTTTCTCCAACGGATACAAAATATTCATTGAATATTTTTGCGCATTGCTTTGGATTTTCATTTACCTGTATGATATTATTTCCATCATTTATTTGTTTAATGTCTATTTTCTTTTTGGTTTTATTAGTTATTTCATTTATTATATTCCATGTTTTTTTACTGTCGTGGCAGTTTTTTAAGAGTTTTAATTCATAATATTTGTCTTTGGTTTTCTTTATTAAATGAGTAAGTAGATTTCTGTATCTTTTATAATATCTCTTTATATTTTCACTGTCCGGGTATTTTTTGGTAAGTTTAAAAGTTTTTTCTCTCTTTCGTATACTTACTATTAGTCCATAAGTAATCCATGGTTTAATTTTTTTGTGTTTTGATTTAATATTATATTTATGAATTACTTCTGTTGACTTTTTTAAATGGCTTAGGAGTGTCTCTTCAAAATTTTGTGCACAACTATTCACGTCATGAACTTGAAACACTGATGACCATGTTTCATCTTTCAGAGACATTTTCAACTTCTCATAATTCACTTTAGCCGTTCTAACATTCATAACACTTTCACTATTAGATTTATCATTCCTTTGACTATACAAATATATGCAGAGATGGTGGTCTGTTATATTATTTTTCCATACAATAGTTTTTATGTTTTCAATGTCTCTTTTATTTGTCCATATATGATCCAAGCACGATGGATTTTGCCCCACCATTTCTCTCGTTGGTGAATTGATGCATGACTTGAAATTGTAGAATGTCATAGTATTAAGATATTCATCCTTTTCGGATTTGTTTATGTGTTTTAGTATATTTATGTTAATATCACCTAGAATTATACATTTTTTGTTCTTTGTTTGGAGAAGAATATTATTCTTAATTTCATTAATAAAAGTGTACACATTTGAAAGATGTGTTCGATAAATAGCATATATGTGGTATTTAATATTGTTAGTAGTAATTATTATTTCTAGGCAGTTGGCTAATGATAGTTGTATTTCCGATGCTATGACATTAGTATGTATTGATTTAATAAATGCAACAATACCACTACTTTTGTTAATGTATTTTGTTGTTTTAAAACACGTATAGTTCGGAATATGAAAATTTGAATAGTCAGTAAGATGCGCTTCTGTTAACACTATACAGTCCGGTTCATATTTTATTGAATTTAGATACACTAAAAATTCGTCAAAATTTTTCTGGATGCTTCTTATATTAAGATTTATAATAGAAAATGCGTGATTAAGATCAGAGAGGATAATCTCACATTCTTTGGATGTTTCGCATATAAATTCTGATATATTAGAATTTTCGTCGATTATATCTTGTAGTGTATCATCCATTTTTATTTTAATAGTCAATCCTTTTCTGTGCAATCAATGTTTTTTTAATTTTTTGCGGACATATTTTATCAGTTGCTGAATGTTCTGTAGAGGTTACATTAGTTTCGCTATTTTTGTTTGCTAATATACAATTATAGCATTTTTTTTCTTTCGACACACAGTTTTCTGTTTTATGCTGTTCACTACATCTACTTATCTTACTTATATATATATACTTATCTTTTGCTAATTTTTACCTTCATGATGATTTTGATCGACATAGGTATATAATTTGTATTTTATGTTTTACTCCTCACTAACCCAAGGAGATATAGTGGGGAGTTATGAATTCGTAATTTTAAGGCTATTTTTTTATTGCAGATTATCAACTAGTATCATGTTGAGTTTGTATTCTGAAAGTTTCATCAAAATGTATCTGTGTGTGTGCTGTGTACTATGAACGGCGAGTTTATTTTACTTTATCGATTATAGACTCATTCGATTCTTTTCAAATTTTGCGAATTTGTATATCTAATACTCCCTTAGACCCCACTTGATTTGGAGCATATCCGAACAGTGCTTCTCATTTTTTAACTGTCAAATATTTCAAAGTGACCCCAAGCTCAGGAAACTTAAAAGTTGTAATTTTTATTTTTAATTGATAAAAAGCCGCATTATTTTCATAAAATGGCATTGAAGAATTACGCCGACCGCCGTGGCACAGTTGGAAAGCCGTTCGGCTTCTGTGCGGGCGTCCTGGGTTCGATTCCCAGCAGAGGAGAAATTTATTTTAATTCATTTTTCTTGCAAGTATTGCTTCTCTGGGCTGGAAACACTGGTTAGTTGGAAGAAATTGCCATTTGGCAATAAACTCGCCACTTGTGCAGGGTGCAAGGAAGTGTTTATTATTATTATTGAGAATTTTCAAGTTTTCATAATAAAATATTTATTTAATCAAAAATTCATTTCATGAAAATTCTGGAAAATTTCCATACAAAATTTGAATAGTTTGTAGGGTGACTTGTTAGTGAGGTGTTTGGCGTTGGCCACAACACACTCATTTTTACATATAACGTAGTTTTTATATGAAATATGCAAATTGATTTATACATGTACCTTGACACCTGGACGTCAAATGACTCACTATACATGTGACGTTAAAATTACTACGTTATTAACGCAGTCTTTAAATGTAAAGCCGCGTACAGACAATTCGCAGAACTGTCAACCGGTTACAGCTTACGGCATGTCTTTGGTGTTATTATGTTAATCTTTTCTAATCACGATGTTTTTTTATATTGTGTAAGTGTAATAAAGAATTTATTTATTTATTTATTTAGTTATCGTCATCACTTAACGCACTTTATAAGAGTTAGAAAAAAGATTCGTTGTCATTACATAAATGTCGATGGTGTTTACAGCTTATTTTAAATGTTAGAAATTTACCATTCAACAAAGGTATGTATATAGAATTTGAATTTATAAAATAAGTCATTAAAATTGTGTAATTGATGAACGTCGCGCAAGCGAAAAGTGATCACGTTAACCAGCCGATGACAAGTCCTAAGTACCTAATACAATTCCCGTTTCTCCTATTAAAGTATAGGTACTAATATAGGTATTGCAACTTCGTGTCTATCGAGATATTCAGTTTGTCAATATCTATTTACTCCTCACTGCCCCACGGGGATGCAGTGGGGTTATGAATTCGCATATTTAAAGGTTATTTTTATATTCCAGATTATCAACTTGTATCAATTAAGAATAGACTTAAGTAGGTATTCAATCGATTATTTTCAAAATTTACAAATTTGTATATCTAATACTCGCTTAGTCCCCATTAGATTTTGAAGAATATTTGATACCACTAGTTGCATGTAACACATGAGATCCAACTGTCGATAGCGATAGTATGTATAGTTGAAGAATAAGAACCAAAATATAAACCCATAAATACAAATTATTTAATATTTTAAGATATTTGGTTTTCTATACAACACATGTACCTAGGTATGTATGTCAAGATAGGATAGTATGGAGGTCAGTCCTTTGATCCTACCCAGAATATATCAACAGCATGATGGTATATATGTCTGTTTGGAGATTAGTATCAAACTATTAAGTCTTCTTAGATATTGTGTGTAGGCTACTGCCATACAAATTGTATGAAGCAATGTCGGCACTAAATTAAATTTTTATATAAATTGTTAAAAAAATTTTGAGATGTACAAATACAATGTTGATATTTTTTATAGAAAATTAAATTATCTAGTTGGGGTGTTTCGGCTTTTTTCGATATTTTTTAAAAAAATGGAAATATAAGCAGTTAAACTCATAAATTTATCATAAAAAAAATATTTTTCTTAGTAAAAATGTTTGAGAAACCCTGGAATTTTTAAAAGAAACCGATTTGAGATTTTGCATTTGTCTATGTTTATACCAATTTTCAGCGTTCTAGCTTTTATGGTTTCTGAGATATATGGAAAAATAAACCAAAATTTTAAAAGTTGATAACCCCTGACTGAAACAAAAATTCACAATTCTGAGAATAAAAGTTTTGTAGGCCTATAACTATTTATATATTCTGAAAATTTGGGCTCTGTAAATTGAGCGGATCAAAAGTTATAAGGAGGTGACGGACACACACACACACACACACACACACCCACACACACCCACACACACACAGACATACACACAAAACTCACATAAAATGTTCTACTCCGAATTCTGAGTAAATCCATGTAGCGTAACATATATGCTGCGAGGCCTCTAGTTGGCGTTATAGGCATGCAAAAAGTCCACTACGCCATACAAAATTTTCCTTCGTACACGTATCTTGGCTTAATAATGTCGATTCATTCAGAGAATCGAATTCTCATGAACGAATCGACAGTTGGAAAAATTTGATAATTTTAATTTTCAAATTACCAGAGAGGTACTTATGTACATTATTTTTTTTAATGGTATTGAAGAATTATGAAATATTTAAATCAAAAATAATTTAAGAAACTCACTTCATGATAATGCTAAAAATTTGAATACTTTGTGGAGTGACTTGGTAGTGAGGAGTATAGTTTTGGCCACAACTCACTCGTTTTTGTATATGACAAAATGTGTCATATCTCCGTAGCTCGTAACATTGCGATGTTCTCGGCGAACGCTCGTGTAACGTTCGTATCAGCAGTCTCCAGCCTTAATATATATCTAATATTGCCGTGAGCATTTGTCTTAAATTGACACTTGAATGTAGTTCCATATATTATCTTCTATATGAGACGTAGCTGTCAATTAACACATAAAGGTTTGGCTTCAAGGTGTCTCCTCAACTGATTCAATTGCGATATTTCAAGTGTCCATGTTCATAATTTGTGTGAGATTTAATTTAAACCGTAGGTAATTCCGTTCATAAATAAATGCAAGATATAACTGCCTACTTATTCATTTTTGAAATAAATATTTGTTGCAATGTTTTGAAAATCTATATTTAAAAGAATGGGTTGTATCCAACACAAAACTCTCCACTACATAAAAAGTGTAAATTTTTTTCTTCTTGAAGGTTGACAATCCCTAAATGGATTTGTATGAAGAACATTAATTTCTATTCAATTCCTAAACAAATACTAGTTTTTCCGAGGAAAAAAGTAATAATACACCATACTCTGAAACACTCATAGTATGCACTCTCTACATGATAACTGTTGAGAAATAGATGTAAAAAATTGCTTTAACAATAGACGATCATGTATGAGGCAATGCATAATTATTGGTGAGATGATGGATATGTGTCCAGATCAATAGCGGGTGTTTCTTGGGTACGCTGGAGCATTTATATTAACAAATCTTATTTTTAAATAAATACCAAATTACTTGTCACGTAAATACAAAAATGAAGATAAAAGTTTCGAGTTTCGCGTTACATAAATAAACACCTGAAATTATGCAACGTTGCGGGACCCGCGATGCGTTATTCCAAGCGCACCACTAATTCTATAACAAATACATATGTACATGGAAATTAAGACAACGTACTGGCTCGTGAAACGGTAGATATTATCTCATACGAATGTTAGACGACTTTGGCGCGCCGCACCGATAAGTTAATTTTGCCGATTCTATGTTAGTCGGTGCGCATTTCGCTGTTGTTTAAATAAGTTCGTTTAATTATACCTATATTATAACTTATTGGATATTGTGTATTTTTTCTACATGACTGTGTATTATTGTATTTTGTGTAGATTTTTGTGTTCTATTGAAAATAAACTAAGGCTGACAGCACTATTTCAATTTTACAACTTTTTTAAATATTGGTCTAGCTGAGTCTTCTTCAGAAACCGTAATTTTTTTAAACTAATAGGTCTGACAATTCCCACGACTTCCGTTGAGAGTGAACGTTATTTTTTCACATTAAAAAGAATAAAAACATATTTAAGAAACTCCATGACACAGAACCGTCTCAACACATTGTCAGTGCTGAGCATCGAAAGGATGTTGATTCAGACAATACCGGATTTTAATATGCTAGTGATTAAGTGATCGTTAATATAACAGATCAAAGCTTTCCTTCAAAAATAAATAGGTATTTTTGTTTTGATCGTTAATATATAAAATCAAAGCTTCCCTACAAAAAATAAATAGGTATTTTTGTTGACAAATTCTTTTTAACATCTCAATAGAGACGAAGTTGGGATATTGTAGAAGAACTATTGTAGAAAAAGAACGTATTTTTATTTTGCTCTACCGAACCGTAAACTTATAATCAGTCGCCACTGGTCGAGATAAAAGCATGCGGTGTTTGGTTCTCTCTACCTACCTCATGAGAAAGATGACATGATATTTTGTAGGTGAATAATATTACATTCATAGTAGTGGAGAGTAAAAGAATACAGTTGTATATAGAAACACATACAATATCAATATGAAGTTGATAACTCAATTTTTCCAAACGCATGCTTTTTTACTACTGTTATATACATTGTTAATGTAAATATGCAATATCGCACTTTTTATATATTTTCTTTTAAGGTTGACAATCCCTGAATGCACATTTAATGAGTGTATTTCTATTGTATCAAAAATTTAAACAAAATAAGAAAATCTCAATTTTCCGGACCGTGACAGCATTTTTAACAGACGAAAAGAAGAAATGTTAGCTCTTAGTTAAATCTAATTAGCTCTAAGTTAATGAATGTACTTCACACATATTTGATCAATATGAAGTTCATCGGCCTTTTAGCTTGGGCTATACAGAGGACGCAAATTTTCATATTATATTATGTGTACGGATTACGGCATTCACACAAAAACATCACGATGAAACTCAAAGTATGCACTCTCTACATGATACCCATTGAAAAATTTATGTAAAAAACGTTAAAAATTGTGAAATCATGACTCTCAACTATTTCATAGTAGTGAAGAGTAATTAAGGTGATTTTAGTGCAGTTTGGAATAAATATCCCATTGCTACCTATAATTATTAATATACCTATTTATTAAATATTTTTGTTTTTTTTATTTACTGCTTTGTTCACGTTTTATTTACGCCATAGACTTCTACATTTTATTTTTTTAATGTCGATTATTTTCTATCGTACCAAACAAAATTTTCCTCTATAAATATAATTATTTGGGCAGTATCAAGTATTGAGCTGATACAAAATAATGTTTTTCGTAGGTATATTAAATTTTCATTTTATAATTCAATTGATTTAAAATTAGGTTATTTAAAGTGATCTCAAAATATCAATATCATGGTATCAGGAGTACATCATGATGTTGAAGCATTTAATAAATAGACATCCATTGATAATTAGTCGCTACTCTGGTTATGTGGCAAATATTGACAGTATGTAGTATATTGATGCTGTTGAACTTTATCGGAAGCTTTTAGCATTTTGTTTTACCTTAATTAGATCGCTGCTACCAGGAGGTGATGAGTTTAACCAGGTTATTTGTTGTGATCGAATAATGCACGTGGAAATTTGATTAACTCAGATACCCGCCCGGTACATTAACTTGCTCCAGATACCTACATTCATACATATTTATCTGTATATTATAATTTCGTATTTAAACCAGATACCAGTGTAATTAAGTACCTTGTTTCTGGTGGACACAAAGGACGGAACAGCCTTTTAAGTTGGTTAGATATGTAACTCATGAGCCAAGAATCTAGGGTTCAATTCCTGGTGGAGACACAGATTTCAATTGTGTTTTCAGTCTGAATCTTTGAGACGAAGAACATCATAACTTTCATAATGTGACTACTTGTTATTAGGTGCGTGTTAAATTAATATTGTATTTGGTATGGTATTTATATGTCAGTTGCCCGAGAAGCAATATAAAATAGAAATAGACTTCTATTAAGGCTTACTACAAAGGCTTGAGTTCAAATTATCTATATCAGATTTGTCAATCTTCATCTTACATTCTTTCCTTTTGTTCTCGTTTCATGCTGTGTCATAAATTGTTCTATTACAAATTCTTCTTTACGATTACGTTTCAAATGCATTGTTTCTACTTTCGTGCTACTTCTGCCATGTCCAGGTTTCACTTACATACGCCAAGGTTGTCACTTTGGCGTCCTTTGATATATTGCTATATTACGCATATCTGGTCTTAGTGCTCCATTCACTCTGTTTCCGGCCATAATTCTTCTTTCGATATCCTTATCAGACCATCCATTCCGTTGCAACATACTTTCTAGATTGATATAGGTACTCGTCGACTTGCTCGAGCCATTCATTCTCTACTTCAGAGTAGGTATATGTAAATATTCTCTGAAGTAGAGAATTTATATCGTCAGTAGAAAATATTAAGAATCTTAAAATCATAAAAAAAGAAAAAATATCGATCAAATACAAAATTCGCGATAGAAAAACAATAATTTAAAAAAATATACATTTCAGCATCAAGACGAGCATTGTTGATCAAAATGGATCAATTTTTCTTGACCAAAATATTAATTCTATTTTATTTCCATGTCTAAGTTTATTTTTTTGTGTCAATTTGTATATTTCATTCTTATGTATTTGTAAATTTTATATCTTTATTTTAGTTCGATGTCTGAGTTTATTTGTTTGTGTTAATTTGTTTATTTAATTCTTATGTATTTGTTAAAAATTTTATTTCAGTACAATGTCTGAGTTTTTTTGTTTATATTAAATTGTTAATTTGTCGAAGTTTCGGCACAAATCATCCAATAGGATGCAATGCCTTGAAAATAAAAAATAATAATAATATAATCCGTATTATTATATTTAATAATAAACGGATATTTTATTTTCCACGTACCACGTTACGTTAATATTTTTTCATTCTCATCATTATAATTCATATATAATCTAAGAATCCAGGTATCTTTTTCAATTTGCTAAATAATTATATTGCGAAAAATTCTTTAATGAAAAAATCAAAGACTGTTTTGATTTTAAATTAAAAAAAAAATTAGAAGGAACATTATTATTAAACGAATTGTTAAAAATGTAAACAAGCGATCATACAAAATTTATTTATTTAAAATGTAGGTATAAAAATAAATTGAAATAATTTATCCTCTTTGGATATCCGTTGTCGCTTGTAGCGCTTTTGGTAATCGGTCAGGAGTTGATAGGCTAAAATTAGATTAAGTTTTGTTTCTGAGCGGAGTTGGAGAAAGGCGAAAAGTAATCTGCGGAAAGTTCACAAGGCAGGCCCCGTACAAATCGTATTTAGTTCCAGGACATTAACCAACTCAAGACAACTTTTCGTGGACCTCTTAAGGAAGACACAGGAGCGAGGAGTTAAACATCTCCCCTTCCTCCCTAACCATATTAAGAGACAAATTATTTATTGTTGTGATGAATACTTTCATATTACTTAACCAAAATTACCTACTTTTCGACAGTGCCGCATCGTACTCGGTGTAAAACTTTAGTAGTATATTACATATTATTTTTAAATATTGATGTCATTTTTTTACAATTTTCTAGTAAAAAAATAATCCACATAGGAATACGAACATAATTGTATTTTTTGGACAAATTTTTAACATGTCAATACAGACAAATTTGGAATATTATAGGAGAACCAGGAACTCCAGGCACCTACAGGACTTACGATCTGTCATCGGCTGGTCTACGTAATCACTTTATATGCTTGCGCAATATTCACCAATAATGCATTCTTATTGAGTGGGGAGCTCAACCCCATTTCCTAAGAACCTCGGCACTGGCACTGTGTTTCTCCGCTGCTGAATATGCTGCACCAGTATGGTAACAATCATCACACGCAAAAAGGGTAGATTGGCAATTAATGAAACAACCAGATTAATATCTGGTTGCCTAAAACTGACCCCCACTAAAGAACTCTATCCAATTGTGGGCATTGCCCCTCTACGATTAGACGGCGTGTCGAACGGAGCAAGCAGCGAACTGACCAAAGGCACCCAATGTATTGCTCACAGCCACATCAGTCATCAGACTCAAGTCCAAAAAAACTTCCTGGAGATGACCGCCCCTAGAGTTGGCCTCCCCGAGGCCCGAAGGCTTCCACTGTGGCGTGATAATGTCGAACACACGCAGCTTCCACCCGCGGAGGACGTGTCAGTGGGACACAACCTGCTTTATACAACATGGAGAGCGCTCAATAAGCTCAGTACGGGTGTCTCCTGCTGTTACAGTGACCTCAAGAAATGGGGATACAGAGAGGAAGACATCTGCGAGTGTGGCGCCAGACAGGACAACGTGCACCTACTGTCATGTCCCATGCCATGATAGGAGCGACATGCACGCACCAAGACGCAGTACATAGATAGCAAACACTAGTGGAATCCGAGTGGCCGAATATTGGGGGCTACAAATATGGTTGTGTTCCGGACACGGAAAAAGAAAAAGAATTGTATTACCCAATCAATGCAATTTTAAAAAGTTCTATATATTTCAATAATGAGATACTAATCGTTTGAAATAAGTTAAAAACACCATCGCCATCTATGAAGTAACGACAAAACCTTTTTGTAACGCCATCTATTTAGAAATTGTTTTATTGTTGTAAACAATGAAAGCAACAGTCCTTATACTTAAGGTGACAGTTTTCTCGCACATATGTTGCCCCTGAACTGCGCCAGAAATATTATTTCATTTTTGGCTTGTTCACCTACTTGTACCAATGTGTATGTAAATTTAATATTTTTTAAAAATTGCATATATACGCAAGTATTGGATTTTTTCCCTGTCCGGAGTCACAATCATTATAGATATGTCCTTATTGAAATGAACATGACATGATGTCTCGGGAATGTGGCAACTGTTTGCATTAATAATTAACATTCGATAAAGTAGGTACTTGTTAGTTACCCAAAAAAAAAGTACAAAACGAAAAAACACGGTCGCTTTGGCGAAAATCCATCAAAATATACCCTTTTTTAATGAATGAAGAACGCTTTATGAAAAAAAATACAAGGCTGACAGATATGGAATGAGAGGCCATAGAAGAAAAAGATAACTCGACCATGTGTACGATATCTTGAGATATCTTGGAAATGCAACAAGCTTGAACAATAAACGTACTTACATGTATGAGACGATGGATACGTGCTAAGACAGAAAAACGTGAAGTTCCATTCTCTGCCGATATCATTTTATAGACGGTGTGACAGTATAAAATCACTCAATATTTCGCCAACTGATTTCGTCGTTCGATAAACCGTGGCTTTAGTGGTTTGATTGAAATGGCTTTCTTTGAACACATCGCTTTATGTTGGTACAACTTCACTGTCCATTATATATTTAACATAGCCAGATACCTTTCAGTTCTGTTGAAAATTTGAATATCAATCGTGTGTGTGTGTGTTGCCCTGTAAAATAATGAGAAAACGGTGTGAAGCACTCTTTGTCAAACCAAAAGTTGAACCGACTGTGTGTGCGCTGATTGGGATTTTAATAAACACTGGCAACATTCTAAAATTGAATGTTTTGTTTGAAACTGGGCGTGTGGATTCCATCAGATTTGTTGTAAATAGAAAATTAATCAAAGATTTTAGGAGATATTTGTATTGTTTTAATACAACGTGGTCCATACTCTAGATGAATTTTAGCAAACCTGGGGGGGGTGCAGGTCTGGTCCAACCGGCGAAATCAAAAACCTCACGATTACCCATATTATGGATATAGTTATTATATGAAGTTCTATAATATCTTTAGATGTCAAAGAACTCCATAAGATAATTATATCCATGATATGGGTAGTCACGAGGGTTTTGATTTCGCTGGTTGGACCAGACTTGCTTAATTTTATTGATGAATAAGTACATACATATATGAAAAATATATTCAAAATTTACTTTCTATACTTTTTTAATCTTTTTTAAAAAGAATGGATTATATTTCCTTGTAATAAGTACATAAACATCCTCCCTAGACTAGCACAAATGCTTATGCTTAGGTGAACGAAATATGTACGTTGTGACAGTCACCCACTGGATTACTAGCCCTAACCGGGCGCTTACCGCTTTACCACCACATTTCTACAACATTTTATTACTTTTTTTCCAGTAGAAAATATATACCTGAAAGTAAAGGTCTAGAGACCAATTTTAACTACAATGGCCTGGACAGACGTTGTCCTGCAGAACGCCTTCTATGTACAAATCATTTTATATACACCCCATTATAAAATGTAAAATTTGATGTGGTTGCTTTTTGCACTGTTACATTGATCGATCTTTTTGCACTATTATTTTGTCAAACAGTTTTCTATAGTGTTACATTGATCGATGTGTGTAAAATCGTTTTTCCACTATCACATTGATTGATGTGTGTAAATCAGTTTTACGTAGATCGATTTGTGTAAAAAAGTTTTTTGTAGTGTTACATTGAGCGATGTGTGCAAAATAGTTTTTGCAGTATTACATTGATCGATGTGTGAAACAGTTTTTTATACTGTTCCAATGATCGATTTGGGAAAAACATTTTTTGCTCTATTACATTGATTGATGTGTATAAAAAATTGTTTGCACTATTACAGTGACGGATGTTTGTAAAAGAATTTTTCCACAATCACATTGATCGATGTGTGTAAAACAGTTTTTGCTGTTTTGCATCGATGGAGGAGTGTAAAACAGTTTTTTTACTGTTAGATTGATCGTTGTGGGTAAAACAGTTTTTGCACTATTACATTGAAGGATGTGTATAAAACAGTTTTTCCACTATCACATTGATCGATATGTGTAAAACAGTTTTTGCAGTTTTTTATTGATCGATGTGTGTAAAACAGTGTTGTTTCATAATCAATGAATTGTTAAAAAGTTATAAACTTGAAATAAAATATTTTGAAGAATGAAGGAGTACAGACAGGGAGAAGAGATGAGGTAAGAAAGTTGAAGTCGAGTAATACGATTAGTTGTCAGAAGGTAAACCCTCAGGAGGGTAGTTTTTCTGGTGGAATGACTGACAGGAGATGTTGGGCCTAGCATAACGACACCTTTTAAAGAAGACAGGATTTAAGGCAGTTGTTCGCAACAAATAGCTGACGAATCATCCATTTTTTTAATGAAAAATATGCAATACCTGACAGCGACGACCACCGTATCACAATTGGTTAGCCGTTTGGCTTCTTTACGGGCGTCCTGAGTTCGACCCCCAACAGAGGAGAAACGTATTTAAATTCTCACGCAAATATTGCTTCTTCATACAGTTTATATACCAACACGGTATATCCCACAGTGTGGAGTAACCAGCGACAGGGGTGCGGGTTGTGCAAAACTTTATAAAAAGAAACATGCGTTTATACCCATACACCAGTCTCGTCTCACCTAAAAAAGCAACATCCAGAATGGGGTGGTGAAATATCACTTCTCTGGGATGGAAACACTGGTAATTTGGAAGAAATTGCCATCTGGCAATAAACTCGTCACTTGCGCAGGGTGCAAGAAAGCGGTTATTATTATTTTTTATACGTTGCGGGTTTTAGGGCCTTACTTTTTGCAACATGACTGTAATCCAGCGCAGAGGCAGTTTTGAACCATATGAAAAATTGGGTAATCGCCGGATTAAACTGTAAGCTTGTTAATGTGTTAACTTGGCTTAGTGGTGGACTATTTAAATAAGTTATTTTTATAGCGCCGTTTAATGATTTGAGATCATACCAAGGACGCTGATAGTTTAATGTTGTGTTGCTCTCTGAAACAAAGCTGTTTTTAGTCCTTTGCTTGCCTTTGCTTTGCTCTTGCTTTGAGCACTGCGGACATCTAGAGGCAGTGAATTCCACTTAATAGGACCACTCACACTAAAGCATCGGTCATAGTAAGCCGCTTTGTTGACTCTGTCCAACTCCTTTAAGGAATTGTTACTCTGTGATCCAGACGACCTGAGTATGAGATGCCTCCCAGAGAGCTCTCTTCTCTGATACAGCTCTTGTATATATTTTGGTGCCAGGTTGTTCACAACATTATATACTGTCAAAAAAATTTTGTAATCAATTCGCTCTGGACACTTCAACCAGTGTAATTCGTTTAGTAATGGAGTTATGTGACATCGTTTATCTGCACCGAAAATATGTAAGTCTTGCCGCTGTGTTAAATACCATATGTAGTCTATCTAGCTCATACTTCGGCAATCCAGCATTAGATCCATTTTTCCATTTAAACTCCAATTCTAGTATTTTTTTTATTTTAAATTCAAAGTTTACTGTACATTATATGTTTTTTTTTTTATTTGAACAGTTGATTGGAATAAATATCTTATAACCTAAATATCTTATAACCAATAAATTTATGAACTACTGATGCGTGAGTACTTACGGATAAAAATGTTGTTTTTTATTTTATTTTTATTTAAATCCTTTTCCGATGGTTTGCTATCCCAGAATACTAGGGTCTATTTTGATGGTCCTTGAAAGAAAAGACAAAAATATTTTGTGGACAAAAATGATGTCAGATTGCTTGTTTTATAGCGTCTTCACTTCTCTGTTTTCCTTATTCATCTATATTATACTATCTCACTCCCTCACACTGAATCACATTTTTTTACTTTGAGAAAACTACTCACTAAATAAAGTGACAAAAATATATGTTTTTGGAATTACTTAAATACTTTATTTATTTTATTTATTATAAGTCACAATTCAATTACATAAATACTATAAGATATTATAAGTATATGTGCACATATAAGTGTGTTATTGATAAGTGTGTAATTGCCCGGGTACAATGAACACTTCACTAGAAATTCCTGTACAAAAATCGTTATTTTGGATTAAGTTTTATTACCTGTAGTGTATTTTTGTTACAAATTGTGGTTACTAAGCAAAACGACTACTACATACCTACATATATTTCATACTCTGTGTCGACAACTTTACTTAATATAAGCATTTTTACAAAACCTTATATTATTTAAATTTTTGTTACAAATTGTGGTTACTAAGCAAAACGACTACCAAATACCTACATATATTTCATACTCTGTGGCGACAACTTTACTTAATATAAGCATTTTTACAAAACCTCATATTATTTAAAGGAGCGAGTTATGGCCAACGCTATACTTTTCACTACCAAGTCACCCCACGGAGAATTCAAAATTTGTATTTAAAATATTCATCAATTTCATGATTTGAGTTTGTTAAATTATTTTTTATTTGAATATTTAATTATGAAAACTTGATAATTCTTCAATGCCATTTTATGAAGGTGGTGTGCCATTTAAGCAATTTGAAAATTAAAAAATAAAAAAATTTAGTCTCTTGACCTTCGGGTCACATTGAAATATTTGACAGTGATATCCAAAAAAAATGAGAAGCACTATTCAGATATCCGTTAATCTAATGGGAACAAAGCGAGTATTAGATATACAAATTAGCAAAATTTGATAAAAATAAATAAAATATAAATTTTACCTAACTTATTATAAATATGTATTTTTATTATTACTACGTGAAGAGGCTTTCAGATCACAATAATTTATCTACGAATTATTTTAGTATATATGAGCCGACCGCCGCGCCGAGGCACAGTTGGTAAGCCGTTTAGATTCTGCGCGGGCGTCCTGGGTTCGATCCCTAGCACAGGGGAAATTTATTAAAATTTATTTCTCACGCATATATTACTTCTCTGGACAGGAAACACTGGTCTGTTGGAAGAAATTGCCATATAGCAATAAACTCTCCACCAGCGCAGTGTGCAATGTAGTTTTCATTCTTATTATTCAGTCTTTTCGCGGAGTAACCGGTAAAAATAAACCAAACAACGGAGGAGTTCTCAAGTTGCTTAGTTATTAATTTATTAAATTTGTGTAATTGTTTAAAGTGGTACCTGTAAGGCTATTGTACATGTGTTGACTGTTGCAGTTTTTTTTATGTTGTTGATGACGTACGGGGGTAGCTTTAGTATGTCTATATTTTTTTGGATTGTTTCTGGTATGGTGCCTGTGGATGATAATATTATCGGGACTATTATTACTTTTTCTTGACGGTAACGGTATGTATTTGTCCATTTTTTCCTAATGTTTTTTTTTTGTAGATATGTGTGTCTATGTTATTTGTCAATTAGAGTAATCTCTGGTCGGTTGTGTAGGTTTGTTCCGTCTGTGATAATGTCTCTATTCCAGTATAATTTGTAGTTGTCGTTTTCTGTCACTGCTGGTGGTGTGTATTGATACCATCTTTGGTGTGTTTCGATGAGGTTGTGTTTGTGATCTAGTTCCAAATATATGTGTTTGCAGATGTTATCGTGTCTAATTGTATATGTTTTCTATTTTTTCTTTATATGATTTGCATTTTCTACATGTTATTTGTTTTTGTAATGTCTTTTATGATATTATTTGCGAATCTTTTTGTTTTTATGATTCTGTCTTGAAAAGCTATTATAAATCCTTCAGTTTCTGCAGAGGCCTGAGTATTTGAGCCAATTATTACTTAAGATTTTGTCAACATTTTGTTGATGTCGATGATATGGGTAACGTTTTATTTTTCCTGGATTTGATTTTCGCATTCGATTGTGTAGTCTAGATTGTCTAGTTTACTATTATTATTACTGGAACGATGAAGGCAGAATGACCAGTCGATTTTTTATTCGCGTTATTAAAATTCGTGTGTCATGAAGTGTTGACACGGTCTGCTGTTGCCTGAGGCGAAATATGTAACATTGATGCAACATTATATAAAACTAGTAAAATCCGGCAGACGTTGTCCTGCCTGTTTAATTATTTACCTCCAAATATATAAAACTTGTTGATCAGTATTTTTCCTTTTAACTACTTAACATTCTTATCTAGATTAGCTCATCATTATTCCGTATTTTTTCCCTTCAATCCCTACAATCCCTTCCTTCCCTATTCATTCTTTCATTTATAATTTTATTTCATTATTCAAACAAGTGAAGGTACTTGAACCTTAAACATTATACCAGTTTTATATAATAAACCATTTTTTATTTGGTTATATCTGATTTTTTTCTGATTATTTTTTGATTTATGTATTTATTTACTTATTCGATCGTTGATTTATTTAAATGTTATTTAAAATTTTCTTGCAATACCAAATAAATAATTTTTCAATTACTTTTTTGCCGAAAGTTAAATTTTTAAACCTTCTCGTGTGCGCACTGAACAAACCCACTTAGTATCAAATCAATACCAACTTTTTTTGTGAGGTATCGAATAAATAAATAAATAAATTATTACACATAAACCTTCTCCGGAATGAGCAGAGCAAATTCCCAAAGTTTCATCGCAATCGGATGGTTGGTTTGGGAGTCCATCGGCCACATACAAACTAACAAACAAATATACGTTTATCCATTTTTATATATATAGATAAATAAATAAACAAATTATTTTTAATAAAAGCCCATTGAAGAACTTTCCTGTTATCAAAAGTTATAAGAAACACCCGTAACCCTAAAGATAATTTGATGTGTGTTAATAACTTGCTAAATTACCTATTAAATATATTTTCATATACAACTTTTTGTAAATTCTGACATACCTATACCTTTCTGAAACATATAAAACTTTTAAATAACAATGTTCATGTTATTTTGATCATTAAAACTTTTGTTTGATAATCTTAATATTTATATTTTTTACGAAACTTTTTAAAAAAAATATCACATAGAATTATGATGAAAAAAATTAAATATAAATTTTGTTCACAAACGCGACTCCCATTCACCGGTATCGCGCAATATCGTGCATCGCGCAATACCGAACAATTGATTTAAAATTAGGATACGAATAATAGAGAAGGAAAAGGTAATACCAAGAAAAAAATAGAATATTAAAAGACATTAGGTCAAATAAGATGGTATTGAGGTGCTGGCGATTATTCAATTTATTTAAATAAACAACTAATCATATTCTTTATAAATTTATGTGCTGTCAATACAATATTTATATTTAGTCTTTTACATCACTTAAATTTTATTTTACCTATGTACAGCAAGATGGCAAATTAACGACCTCAATACGTCCGAGCACTACAATATCTTGCGTATAAATAAATAAAGAATTAAGTGAGGTATGCGCGTTACCTTTTGTTTAACGAAATTAAAGAATAGCAACGTATCTATTTCTCTATTTTTATATAATATCATTATTCAAATTATATTTTTTTAACTTGCTTCTTCCTATAGATTTGAATATCATCAAATAAATACAAAAATAGTTATGTATGCCCACGTTATTCGTCGTCAAATAATATGGTCATTGAATTCAATACCAGAAAATTGTTTCAGATCGACATTTTCCGTCGGTTTTATTTGCTCGTTGTGAAATGAGCACTTTTTGGTGAAAAAAGAGAGTTAATTGGTGAACTCTAGAGCCATTTCCTGTACTTAGACTGCACACTGAAAAGTTACCTATAGATGAAAATCAAAATGGCGTACATTGCGATCTAAAATGGAGGCGTGTGTCATTATTCAGTCGATACTAACACTTTTGCATACAAATTTTCGTAAAAGCAAGAAAGTTTTTTCATTAAATGATGGCGAATAGTCTGTCCACTATTATTTTAATGGGTATAATAACTGTTAAACAGAATCAGAAATATTTATAAATGTGTCAAATAACTTGTCAAATATTTTGTTTTATTTTTTAATTTACTTTATTTAAACAACTAATGACTATTTGCTCGACTGGTTTCAAAACATTTGTCAATTTTCTTCATAGCTATTTAATAAAAATATATAAAAAATACTCATTCGTGATAAAGTTAATTTTGATGTCATATACATAAATTAATTTTGGTCTGAAATATTGATTTGATGTAATTTATGAACTAAAATTTTCAATTGATGTTAATTTTGAATAGAATATATTTTTTAATTGCATATACGCAAACATTGGATTTCTTTACTGTCGGGAGACAAATGGTATTTTTTATTGACAATAACATCTCAATAGAGAAGAAGTTGGGATATCATAGAAGAACCAGGAACTCAGTCACCTACAAGGCTTACGACCTGTCATTGGCTGGTTTACGTGATCACTTTACGCGTTGCGCTTGCGCAACTTTCACCAATTATGCCTTTATTGAGTTCCCTTATCAATGTAATTTTTGAAAGTTTTATATATTTGAATAATGTGTAAACATTTCACCTAAATAATACGAAATTATAATATTGCCATCTATGAGGTAACGAAGAAACCATTTTTTGTAACGCTATCTAATCTATTGAGAAATTAGTTTATTTGTAATCAATGAAAGCATCAGTGCTTATAAATGAGGAGTCCTTATGAATTTCCACCAATTTTCAGAATTCTAGCTTATATGGTTTTTGAGATATATGGAAATATAAAGTTACTATTGAAAATTTGATAACCCCTGAGTGAAACAAAAATTAAAAATTCTGAGTATTGAAGTTTTGTAGGACTATAACTATCTACATTATTATAGGCCTACAAAATAAAATTTTTGGGGCTATGTTAATTGACCGAATCAAAAGATATTAGGCGGGACGAACACACAGACACACAAGTTTCATAAAAATATTGAAAATGCCGAAACACCCCAACTGGATCATTTAACTTGGTATAAAAAAGCCAATAGAAAGAAAACAAGAAAAAAAAAGTAAATCAAAAAAATATATATGATGAATAGAACCTATTTTTACAAGCAGAAATAATGCTGAGAACACTGAAAAAAAACACAGGTAACCACCGAACTGGCTACCTGTGTTTTTAGCCAAACCTTTGTTATTAGCAGTCTAGCAGTGAAGATTATATTATGTTATGTTACACTTTGTTGTATTGTATTGTGTTGTATTGTGTTATGTTATAATATATTATATTATATTGTAACACCCACTAGGAAATACTGTAATTGGCGTTATCAACAAGAATTTTATCTTACTGTATTATCATATTATTGTATAAGCTGTTGTATTTCTGAATAAAATAAAAATAAAAATAAAATAAATAATAAAATTAGTAATAAAAATTTATCTGTTTATGACTGTAGTATTTGGTTAAACATACAAAATATTTAGTAGCACAAAACGAATTGTTTTGTAGTCGGTTAATTTTAACATAATTTTTTTTCAGTGAAATCCTAAAAATATATCCCAAAATTTTCGATTTATTATTATTATATAACATATATATTTCTGAATCGATATAATGTAGGAACTTGTACCTATTACATGCTACACAAGACGAAAACCAAAATCATACACAAAATCACATAATCTCCTATTGCGGTGTAATGTGTAGACTTTATAATATGGTTTTTGGTGAACCAGGAGTGAATATTATTCGATCTGAAAACGTCTCACACAACCACCATGATAAGGGGATGCATATTGCCATTCAATTCCATTCAAATTGTTCACAACGAATGTTCATATCCGGTGAGGACTTCCTCAACCTAAATGCAAGGGTTGTAGGAAGGTAAGGGAGGACGAAACGGCGGGCGACAGGAAAGAGGAACGCTAAGGAAAATTCAAATAGAATAAAACAAATAACTACACAATTTTATTAATTCTCTTGTCTGATTCGATTGCAATGATTTTTATCTTATATTATGTACCTAACTATGAGGAGACTTGTGTAGGTAATCTAGGAATTTTGTGTATCAAAATAATACAAAGGGATATACTATTGTTTTTTGAACGTCCAGGGTATTGCTGTTGACGTGCTGCACTTTAGGTCTTCGCGTTGTATGCAGCTGAGCAATTAATTGCCTTTTTAACGTAAACTAGTGTAAACTAGTAGTGTCCAACGAATTTTAAATGTATACAACAAATAAATTAATGTTTAGTTATTTAATGTTTAGTTATGAGTCCACTCAATAAAGCCCAAAAATGTATCATTCGTATAATTAACAAAAGATATAGTACCTTCCCTTCAGATGATTTTTTAAGATATTTACTGTCCTTGATCCATGGCAACATTTTTGAAAACTATTTTAATCCATTTCCATAAAAATATAACTCTGTATAGTAGAAGCCAACAAACGCGCTTCACTAGGCAAGCCAATGATCTAAACTTCGCTGTGCCTATAACGAAAACCTCGTTTGGACAGAGACGGTTCGGAGTCATTGCTCCTAGAATATTCAACAAACTTGCTAAGAGCATTAAAGAGACCAAAAATAGTCATTCTTTTACATGTAAAATAAAGGAATGGCTATTGGTATCGGGCAGACACTATGCAGAGGAGAGTGTTCACCTATAGCTTTCGACCACATTTTTAATTTTATATCTTATTAATGACTGTTCCACGTATGTCCCTATATGTATGTATTTTTTTTTTATTTCAATTTGTGTTTATTTATGTGCTTTAATGTAATTATGTATCATATAAAGTTTATAAATAGCCATTAAATTATATCTCTAACAACAGCCCCATAACAGGTAATGCCTAGTGGGGCGTTGTTGATCACCTAACATGAATATGCTGTATTGTGATATAATAAATAAATAAAATAAATAAATAAATAAATTCAATCAATTCTTTCTTCACTTTCACACGACTAATTTTTATAAGACGACATAATATAACAAACATGTCTCGACAGATTTTATTTACAAAAGCACAAAATTTTCGCTTATTTTTAGATTTTTTTTTTAATCATTTATTTGTTCTTTGTTCACCAAGGGTAAGCATATTTAAAAAAAATATATACTTTTATTTTCCCTGCCTACCTTAATAATGATATCAATTTCGAATTTGGTAGATTTTATCCAACTGTCGATTTGTTCAAGGGAATTTTACTCTCTTAACATATCAACAAAGTATCAATCTAAGATACGCAAGATTTGTATGCAGGGTCTATATTTTTCACGGTTTTTCCAACTTTGAAGTCAAAAATCACTAACTTAGAGGCTTCGCAGCATATATGTTCTATATGTATATATGGATTTGCTCAGGATTCGGAGTAGAACATTTAGTGTGTCTTGTGTATGTCTGTGTGTGTGTCCTCCAACCTTATAAGTGAGACCAAAATTTCTGAATATATACATACCTAGTTAAATACTTTGATACTAAGAATTTTGAATCTTTGTTTCAGTCAGAGGTTATCAACTTTTGAATTTTTACTTTATTTTTCCATATATTTCAAAAACCATAAAAGTTACAACGCTGAACGCTAAGATTTTCCACTCAACATAACTATTATTTATACACATTTAATATTTTAGACCAGTAGTGTTAAATTCATACGTAGGTAATATAACAAAGAATTAGTCAAAAATATGCCCCATACACAAGTGTCCGCACTTCTAATGGGGCAATACCTTTGAATTGTTGTTGTTGTTGTATTGTATTATTGTTATTCTGTAATGTTTATGTTGATTTAAATAAATAAATAAATAAAAAAAATATAAAAAATGGATATTTTAATTAAATCAATTATGGATGCATCTATTAAAATCGTGACATCTATAAATTGTCTGTCGAAGCTGTATCAAAAAAATTAATCGATGTGCGGCAAGGCTCATAGATGGCGGTAGTGCAGTGGAATGAGAAAACAGAGGTAGATGAGGCGGGGGCGGGTTCCACAGCGAGATTGGTCGGCAATTTCCATTTCCGGTAGCAGAAAACCTCTCTCTTTCTCCGTGGCATCCTCTCTCTCGTCATACCTGAACCACCCCATCAGACAGAATCATAATTATATTTTCGGTTGGAAATTATTTTTTTCATATTTTCCCCTTAATTTTTATCCCGGTAATTTTTTTTTCGGCCCGAGTTGTGTCGTTATTACATTTGGATTTGCAGATTAATTTGATATTTTTAAAATCGCCAAAAATGAATTTTGATGTGGACAGACACATTATAAGGACGAAAATTGACGACTTTATACCTGGATATATATTATTTTCCCAAACAACAAACTGGATGATAATTCCTTTTTTTAGGTTGTTGAATTCTTTGCCTGTAGTAAATTTTCAAAATAAGCTTTATTTAATTAACATCCACGTCACAGAAAACTAGTTTATCGACATGATCAAATTATTTCAGGATCTAATCTAAGGAAGACAAAACTATCAAATAATTGTCACATCTGAGATAAAAACAGATTGTAACAAATGCGTCAAATGCTCTAACTTTCAATAAAGAATTTTCTACATAGATTGGATTGAAAGTATACCTGCATTTCAAGTATAATAAGAAAGTCGATCATAATCATTAACAAGATCATGTATGCAAACCTCAAAATTCGTTCTCCCTGTGATAATGTTGTGCTCCAAGGATCTGAGAAAAATACAGGAGCAGTAAAAAATAAAAGTTGCTTATAATAAAAATTCACTCATCTTTACCTGAGACCAAGATATATATGCCATAGTCAAACCTAAAGGTTCGTTCTTCATTTGAAAAGATGTACTGCAAGAATTTTAAAAAATATGGTATTTGACACATATACTAGATACGATATCGTTCATCTCCGATGACGTTTAGCAGTCTTCTTTTTATGAAATGATATCGATAAGCGGCGGGCAATGTTTTCGCCATTATTCCCATAGAACTTGTAGGTATCGTTAGTTGAACCCATTCATATATAAAAACAAAACGTCATTGGTAAAACCTCATAAAAAATCATATTATTTATAGGTAATATATATATACGTGAAACAAAAATTTCTGACCCCTTTGGTGTGCACCGAGGAGTATGAGATTTGATATTGTTAAAGTTCATATGGAGTAAGAGTGCAGTAAGCTAAAATTTATACGTAATTTGTATAAATAATAATAAATAATAATAATAATAAATAATATATGTATTACAAATACAAAAGGTAAATTAAATAAAAAGTATTTCACGTCAAACTATAGATTATTCATTTCATACTGCCAATTTTAAACGCGAAATGTCAAACGTAGTTGTTTTAAAGATAAATTTAAATACAAAACATGTAAAAGATAAATATAAAGGTATCTGCTATGAAACTATATACATAGTGAAAATATGTGAAAAGTCAACTTTGTGCCCCTTGATGAAAAAAATATATTTTCCAAGTGACGATTTGTTCAAAAGCATTTATTTCTCTTAATATATCGACAAAGTATCAAGCCAAGATACGCGAGATTTATAGCCTGACATTTCAGAATTTCAGTTATAGGATCACAAAGCTTTTATACTCAGAATTTTTAGATTTTTTTTTCAGTCAGGGGTTAACAACTTTTGAAATATTACTTTATTTTTCATATATCTCTAAAACCATTAATGCTAGAACGCTGATAATTAGTATAAAAATAGACAAATAAAAAATATCTAATTATTTTGTTAAAAAAAATCCAGAGTTTCTCAAACACATTTTTTTAAGAAAAACAATTTTTATGATAAATTTATGTGTTTAACTGCCTATATATTCCAAAGTTTTTTAAAATATCGAATAAAGACGAAACACCCCAAATAGATATTTAAATTTTCTATAAAATTTGAGCATTATAGTAGTAGGTACATCTCAATTTTTTTTTTAACAATTTTTATAAAAATTGAATTTAGTGACGACATCGTTTCATACCATTTGTAAGGCAGTAAAAACTACACAATTTCTCATTCAATAGTTTGATACCTACTTTATCTACAAACAAACATCATGCAGTTTTCATATTCTGGGTAGGGAAAAAAGACTGACCTCCAAACTTGTAATTTGTGTTCAGGTGTTTATAGTTTGATGCGTATTCTTCAATTATACATACAATCGCCATCGACGGTTAAATCTTATGTGTTACATGCGGGTTGGTTAAAGTATTCGTGTCCTTACTTCAATACATCACTCATGTCCATGAGCAGGACGAGTAAAAATAGTAGAAGAGCATCCATTAAGTGTATCCATGAGAAGGGTAACCAACATGAAATAGTTGGTCAATGTTCCTCACATTTTGCAGGTTTCGTCGACAACGAACCAGTCTATTGCACGGCTCGGCTGCCGCGAAACCCGTTACATGTGAGGATTATCCATCGCTCAAAATCCAGATCCATCTTCTTTCGATAGTTCTACATTTTTTTCACAAGAAATCAGTCTTGATCTTGAAATAAATATGTCCAAGTCTTTCTCGTAGTATGTTGACGCATAAAATAAAATTCTATAAAAGAAAAATTACCATGGTCAAAATCAAATTTTCAAAATCAACAAGTTTGATTTAATTGTTATGAAGATTTACGTTTTAAACATAATTTTATGTTGCATAGCTGCCACCTGTGCTCTAAAAATACGAAAAAATAATAAGCATTTTGTAATAATAACATTTTATAATAAAATCGGACAATCGGTCATTTTGTAAAAATAACATTTTATAATAAAATCGGACAATCGGTCATTTTGTAAAAATAACATTTTATAATAAAATCGGACAATCGATCATTTTGTAAAAATAACATTTTATAATAAAATCGGACAATCGGTCATTTTGTAAAAATAACATTTTATAATAAAATCGGACAATCGGTCATTTTGTAAAAATAACATTTTATAATAAAATCGGACAATCGGTCATTTTTAAAAATAACATTTTATAATAAAATCGGACAATCGATCATTTTGTAAAAATAACATTTTATTATAAAATCGGACAATCGGTCATTTTTAAAAATAACATTTTATAATAAAATCTGACAATCGATCATTTTGTAAAAATAACATTTTATTATAAAATCGGACAATCGGTCATTTTTAAAAATAACATTTTATAATAAAATCGGACAATCGATCATTTTGTAAAAATAACATTTTATAATAAAATCGGACAATCGGTCATTTTGTAAAAATAACATTTTATTATAAAATCGGACAATCGGTCATTTTTAAAAATAACATTTTATAATAAAATCGGACAATCGGTCATTTTGTAAAAATAACATTTTATAATAAAATCGGACAATCGGTCATTTTGTAAAAATAACATTTTATAATAAAATCGGACAATCGGTCATTTTGTAAAAATAACATTTTATTAAGAACACGTCTGCTTTTTTCTACGAAAATGACTATGGGATTTCCCAATATAAACTCCACCGATTTAATCACTTAAATAAAAAAAAATACTGTTGTAGTAACAGTAGTAACAGGTGTGGTCTTGTTCTTGCATACTCGATCGAGCCTTGGTCTTGCATGTCTTGCAACTTTTACAAGAAAAATGTCTATTTTTTTATTTGTCTGTTAAAATTCAGTAATTTCAATTAAATATGTCAACAAACACCAATATACTATTATTTCGATAATACGTAATTAATTGCACACATTTTAACTAAAAATAAATAAATATATATATATATATATATATATATATATATATATATATATATATATATATATATATATATATATATATATATATATATATATATATATATATATATATATATATATATATATATATATATATATATATATATATATATATATATATATATATATATATATATATATATATATATATATATATATATATATATATATATATATATATATATATATATATATATATATATATATATATATATATATATATATATATATATATATATATATATATATATATATATATATATATATATATATATATATATATATATATATATATATATATAGTGAACCTCTCAGAATTTACAGGGAAGCTATAGAAATATATAAGAGAAGGGATATAATGAACAATCGGGACGACGGAGTTCGTTTGCCTAGTACCTGGAAGAACATTTTATATGACAAACAATACAATAATAATATTAATAATACCATAGCGAAAATAACCCCAAAACACAAAAATAATAATATTAATGTCACAACTAAAATTAACAATAAATCACAACACAAAAATAATGATAAAATATTATTACCAACGAACACGACAGCAGGTGGGCGTGTCACAAGGAGCCAATCACGTCGCGCTAACAATATTTGACATAAGCGGCCATCTTGTACGCTACGAGTCACTTGACGGTGAGCTTTCAGTGTGAGTAGACGTGTGTCGCGCGCGTGCTTTTCGTTAAGTCCTTGAAAATGCCTGGTGATATTCAGGCGAAACGTCGGAAGACAAATGGTCTTAGTCAAGACCTACTGACACGGGAAAACCGAGATAAAAATATTATAATATATATATATATATATATATATATATATATATATATATATATATATATATATATATATATATATATATATATATATATATATATATATATATATATATATATATATATATATATATATATATATATATATATATATATATATATATATATATATATATATATATATATATATATATATATATATATATATATATATATATATATATATATATATATATATATATATATATATATATATATATATATATATATATATATATATATATATATATATATATATATATATATATATATATATATATATATATATATATATATATATATATATATATATATATTAAATATTACGGGACCACAAGACTCTGAGTCTTACAAGTTTCGCAAGACCAATATTGAATGACTTGCAAAATTTTTGCTCATCACTAACTGGTGATAAAAATTTTGGACAATAAGTCTTCACATTTGTTGCTTCCTGAAAGCAAGCTATTACCGATAAAGAAATTATTTATTGAATAATATTTCTCTAGGCTGGAAACACTGGTTAGTTGGAAGAACAATAAGCTCGCCACTAGCGCAGGGTGCAAGGAAATGTTAATTACTAATATTATTATTAGCAATGCTAATGTATAATTATTAAAGATTTATTCACAAACATCTAGACTACCTTGAAGCAAATACTTCTATTACTATATCAAGAACAAGAAGATATTTTACATAGTGTCCAATGTCCATGCGAAGACGGAGATTTTACAAAGACATGCTCCTTCTTATCAGCAAAAACATTCAATATTATATCATCAAATATTAGTATTAACAGCGAACCTTACACCTTCAGGAAAGAGGCTGAAACAATGGCTGCAATGTTAGAAATAGTCCATACATTAGTAACTATGTTGATTCTTGTCGATCTTTTGGGGATGGCTCATGATTCTTTGTATTTTGCAAAACATTACCTTTAATATTCCTTCTTAATTTTAATATTCTGATCTTGTTGGTAACTAACGAAATTTGTTAATGAAACTTTGTTTCTTATATGCCCACGTATAGTATGCACAAAAAAATCTTATTAAAAATATACCTACATAAGTATATTGTACATATTTTTATAATCCAAGTTGGATCCTTACATTTTAATTTTTTTGGCATATATTGTTATGTTAATATTATTAAAAGGATTAAAAAAAAACACAAATGACGCCATACGTCAGAAAATGAAATCAATGAAAGCAAGTTTAGAATATTATAAAATAATTCGTATTAAATGAAATTAAACTTTTCAATTTTAGCAAAATATGCAAAGTGCTTTGTTATTGGCAATATGTGTATAGAATTATATCGCGGTCACTCATTTCCCAAAGTAACTTATTTATTGTATTTCACGATAAAACCCTCTGGTCTGCAAAAGTTGTCATCAATGCAACTGGAATATACATAGGTATGATGTGTATAACCAGCATATTATTTGTTGGTAACAAATCCGGTCTAAAATTGTGATCAGGAAACTTGTTGATGTTAACTGTTGCGACACCAACCAAGTAGGTATTGGTAGATACTTTCAGTCTATTGTGGTGTGACATTGATGTAACGGGTGGTGGGAGATGTAGCATCCGAGGATTGTCCATTGAGACGATGCCATACAATAAACAGAGGAATACGCCGAAACTATTATAGGTAATTATCTATTAAGGTCTACTGTTTATTGGAAAATCAAAATGTCTACAGTTATCGGGCGTTACTAAGTATCTTGGAATAAAACTTCTTATAATATAATGTTACTCAAATAGGCAATAAGTTCATGATTTTTTTTTATATATATGGCTTTCGTCACCCGGTGATGTTTTTAGCCAGTTTCAAATCTTATATTTAACAAATCATTCTTGCGTTTATTTTTACTTAATGCAACACATATTAATATACAAGTTATTGCTCTTTGCAAAGGAACACACCACTCAAATCACGTCTATTGTCGGGTTACATAATAATACTGACATATTAGTTGGCAAAACAACACCCCTTGACACCAAAGTTACCAAAAAATCGTCACTATCTCATACAGATGGGCAACTGAAAAAAAACAAGTTTATGATTTATTCATTCATTCATACCATCACGGCATATCCCACAATGTGGGGTAACCAGCCCACCCACACACCAGTCTCGTTTCACCAAAAAAGGCACTACATTCAGAATGGGTGGTGAACCTCATTGCTGAACTATGTGAGATGTTATTGTTGCCTGTTGTATTTTCGATTACCCGGCTCTTACGGGACACAATGATTTATTGTATTGTGTATTTTGAGAAAGCCATATTTGTGTTTGCTTTGAATAAAATAACTATGTCCACAGATTTAGATTATCAATAAAAAATACAGAAATCATTATCTTCTTATTCTTTTATTTTGATAGACTTCTTATTGCTTCCTGAGATGATGAAGTCCAACTCTCCTTCCATCTCTTATGTCCAGATGGGATATCATAAGCTGCAGTGTATGCAATTCTGTCATTGTTATCCTAGGTACATGATCTCTCCAGAATCTTTTTCTCTATCTACTCCACCGATCAATGTTATATGCAATAATAATTATGCGTTTCAATAATCTTATTTTTTATTCAGTAGAATTTTTAAGCATATTTTTACATAAATATCTAACCGTATAGAGGGCATACTATGTGATTCGTCTTCTACGTAAGGCGTTGTATGAAAATTAATGTCTTCTGTACAATCTAAACTATGATTTCAATCAACTTCATATTGATATCATATATCGATTGTATTAAGCACGTATGTGGTAAGCACAAAAAATATTTAACAGGAGAGCATTTTTAAATTTAATATTTAAATTAAAGCTATATTCCTTTTTTTGAATTTACCGCATATTGTCAAGTAATAATGTATTTATCGTACCTACACATGATCATAATTATTCAATGGAAACTATGAAAAAATACATGATTTTTTATGAACATATCTGATTTGACAAACTATGTCCTTACCACTTCTGTGCGATATGGAATGTGAATTTACTGAAACAAAATTAGTTTTCCAAAGACATTCATTCCTTTCCAAAGACGTTCATTCCTTCTATATGTGTTCATCTATCAGTTTTATTTTATTTTATTTTATTTCAATGTAAACAAAACAGTCATAACAAAGTACAATTAATTACAAATACAAAACAATTCAAGGACCAAAAACTGTAAACAGTTTAAAAGTGTTTTGTTCTGAAAAATTGAGTACCTAATTAATTTTTGTTTGAAAAATATAAATTTACAGTATAAAAATATGAAAACAAATTATATTCCACAATATTTTTGACTAACCGACTTCCAATGAACCAATTGACATATTTTTCTACCTTGACCCGCATTCATTTTGATGTCGGTTTTTAATATGAAAGATTATTTGATAATGGCGTTATAAGCCGAAATGGTCATCGAAAGACGACATAAAAAATATTGTGGAATACATACCTATAACAAATTATTCATATTTTTTCTAAAATTTAGAATCTGTCTCAATCGACAGTTTAAATACTGTTACTAAAAATTTTCTTATTCTTCATATATCTCCTCTAAAGAAGAATTGAGAGTGTTCACATACAAAAAAAAAAACAAATATGTATTAATTTTATTTTTCAAAATAATCATAAATACAAAATTATCACTTGTAGTTCATAAGGTGCAAGTAATCATGTGAGTTGGATAAATTAGTCGACAATTTTATCAAATAATATCTGATGAAATTACTTTAGTATATTGAAATCACACAGATAATAATTTCACATCAATGTGCACATATTAAAGCACTTCCTCAAATCAAACTTGAATTTTCAAATTTCCCGCAATCTTTTGGGCGGGAAACTGAAAGCAGTTTGACAAAATATACCTAGCTTTTTACATTAGTATTTTATAAAAATCAAAACATATCGGTATTTGTTTATTATAGACCGTATCATAACAAGTGTATCAGTATCTTTTAAAAAAATCAAAATACATCGATAATTATTTTTTATAATTTTTTACTTCTTGGTGGAATTCCATTATCAATCATATAAAATTACTTAAAAATTAGTAGAAACACAATTTTTTAAGTAATTTTATATAATTGACGTTAATATTTGTTTATCATAGATCGAAAATCGTATTTTATCAATAAAATATACAACATTTATATTAGCATTTGAGTTAATTTAAATATATAAGTACCTATACTTAAAATCAGACTTTAAGTAATGTGTCAGCTATCATAAGTACCTACATCCTTAAGATGAAACAGTCGCTTTAAAACCGATTTAAATTAAGCTCGACAAATAAGAGCGAAAAATAAGGCGGCTGACAGTTTTATTAACGCGTTGTTGCAAATGTATGGTTGCAAAGGTCAGGGTAAAAGTGACACGCAATACGCTGCATAATGAATTTCGAATTTCAACTGATTTTATCGGTTGATACAAATTAGTTTATTCCCGCACTAAAATCTTTTTTTGCACAGGAGATCCCTTCTTCTATCACTGGCGAGCCCTGCTTTATAATTATTGTATACATACCTTAATTAAGTAAGATTGAGTGTGTGTGTGTGTGTGTGTGTGTGTGTGTGTGTGTATCTTAAAGTTTATAATTACTGTATTATTTTGTATAATAATAACAAATTGTATAATATAACAAATTTAATGTCCATTTGTTAGAATTATTTTAGAAATAAGTTTCATTATAAATTACGCACAGAATAATTATGTCAACAGATGCTTAAATTATTACAATAGTCTTGACCCCCAACCTGATATATTTAACTCCACACAGACATCGATGAAACGCCAATTACGCGCAGTTATTGGTAATATTACTGGTTAAAAATCAAACCTACTTTCCTTAAACATTCATCCCTTCCTTATCAACGCTTTCCTATATCCATTACCCTTCCCTTTCCCCCACATACACTCACCATCTTACAATGACTACCCAACATTAATAATGTATAATAATTTAAATATGTGAAACTTTATAATTGGCTATTTATTTTGTATTCTCATTTGAAATTAAGTATTATAAATGTATAGCTGTTGAGTTTCCAAACAAATGAAAAATAAAAATAAAATAAAATAAATTATTTCCAATTGCATACTTGTTAAATTTTTAAATGATATTCTTGCCCAAGTGTCTACACTTTCAATGGAGCAATATTATTAAATTGTTTCATTTTGTATATTGTATTTTTATTTTTTTTTATTTTACCCGTAAAAAAATAATCTAAAAAAATGCATTACATATTTTTTATATGACAACTCTTTGTATGTATTCTACGCAAGTGGCAAGACAACTGTCACAAGTAGGGTTCCCACCTCTCCCGGAATTCCGGGATTCTCCCGGGGTTCAGTCCTGAAAATTAAAATCACCCGTCTTCCGGAATAAATTCAATATAAATATTACTCTCCCGGAATATCAAGTTTCTCGAAAATAACGATACAATCCGAACGGACAAAATGGTTGAGAACATCGAAATGTATATTATAACTGTATCAAACGCTGCCTAGTATACTATTTTAGTACCTGTACTAGTCTATATAATAGAATAAGGAAAGAAACAGTTTAAATGAAGATCGAAAAATTAAAAATAGCGAAAAAATATTTTCACTTTGATTCTTTTATTGATGTATAATTTTATCATACTTTGTAATCTGGTTGGTTGGAAATAATTGCCTAATGACAATACGCCCGCCAGTGTGCAATATATTTGTTAATGTCAAGGCAGAAATCCTACAATTTTAAAATGGACTTTAGAGTTTTTAAAAATTTGTTAGTTCGAGACCAGATATTTTGAAATCCGTACGATCAAATGTAAAATATAAGTTCAAAATAAAATAAAAAGTTATGAAAATAGAATTTAATTTTTTTTTCCTCTCCCGGATTTTAACATACAAAAAAATGTTTCCTTACTTATTTAATATTTTTTCAGATTAATATTCTAAATAATAAATAAATTAAATTAAAATAAATAAATTTACCAGTATACCACGGCGATCGGCTATATAATACATACATAGGTATATAATAGCGTCATTAAATGAAATAAATAAAAAACGCAATAATGATTATTTATAATGTCTGGCATAATTTGAATGTATGCAATCTGTAGTTCCCCGAAAAGATTTTCCCGCCGTTAAATTGCATTTGCCGGATTCGAATCGCGTTTAGTTTCGTGAGAGAGCGAGATAGAGATACAGTGCGATAGAGATGAGACGCCATCGGCGGTGTTTTTCCCGCGTTTATATAAATCATATTCAATTTGCCGACATTTTGGGGTGCTATTAAATTACCGGCACGACACAGCACCTACTTGATTGAATTTGATACAACGATTTTAGCACGTTCTGACAACAGAACACATTCTTTAAATAATATCTTACTGATTTTGTATACATATGTATGTATCTGTGTGATTGTACGCATCATTTTATTTAATTTTGATCGAGGCCAATAAATAATATGTTTTTTTGTATTTCCAACTATATAAAATGATAAATTTTACCACTTGCGCAGGGTGCAAAAAGTGTTTAGTTCAGCATTGAGGTCCATCACCGTCTTTTTAAAAGGAGAAGACTGGCGTGTGAGGATGCACGTATGTTTCGTGCTCCCTTTTTTTCCACATCCGCATACCTGTCGCTAATTACCCCACGTTTTAGGATATGCCGTTACTGTACGTATGAATTTATGTAAATTTGAAACGAGTCTCATTACAGTCATTGTCAAACAATATATTTCGTTGGAGGGTAGACAGTTTGTAGTCCAACAATAATTTGAATCCACTTACATTAATTCATAAATACTACAAAAATAATATAATTGAAACGCTTAAAGCTCAAATAATGGACGTGCATGTACAAGACTGTGTATGAGGTGACAGATTTTTTTTAAATAAGACAATTGTATAGAGAAACGGTGATAGTTATTATAATTACTATAGAATTATATTACTAGCGAGGCACAGTTGATCATCCAGATCATCCATACTATGTAATGTCCCAACCAGCCTAGTCTGTTAATTTAAGTAAACTTGACTAAGCTGATGTCCTGATTTGATCCCCAGCAGAGGAAAAAAATATATAAATTCATTTATTACGCAAATAAAGCCTCTCTGGGCTGCACACAATTATCTAGCCAGTGTTTATTTATTTATTTGTTATTAATTGATAACAATTTAGTAATCATCAAATAATTACTTGAAAACGGTACATCGGCTGCGCAGTGCGTAAATTCGAGTTATTTACAAGAAAATACATAAATCGAAACTCGTAAAGCTTGATTCCAGTGAGCGCAAAAAATATCCTGAATAAATAGTATTTAATTTGACAGTGTTTCATAACAAATATCAACAAATTGAATAACAATTTTTTAAGGTTGAGTTCTAAAACAAAAAGAAAAAACGTTCAAAAATGATTGAATAACAATGAAAGCTCTTTCAAGTAAAAAAAGTTTGGTTTTGAATTCAAAACCATATAAAATCCTCCAGTAAAGAATTGTTTAGATGTTCACAATTCATTTTCACGTCGTCAAGTAAAACTGAAATCTTTTGAAATATTCAGGTAAAGTTTTGGAAAATGATCAAAGTTAACGGGTTTTTTATTAAAGATCTTAACCAAATAAAAATATATATTTACATTAATGTTATGTACTGTTAAGAGGGTTGCTGCTGCCAACGTAGGTATCTATTTGTTCAATTTGCAATTGCATCATTACTACAAAACGAATCATTTTGAAAAATATAACCTAGTTAGTTTGGATATTAATAAAGAAAAATATACCTTAACTTTTTAATTATGTTCTGTATATATTCTTATAGGAAAATAATAAGCATACCCCGATTTTGACATATTTATATCTTAAATTTCTAAAAAACTATAAGGTAAAAAACATTTTATTTTTTAATAAATTAAAGAAGATCAAAATATCGAAAAATACGATGTAACGTTGTATTAATGCATCAGGTTAAGTTAATAAACAAAAAAACTTTTATTTCGCAATGGCGCTGAATGGTAAATACATGTTTTTTAGGTTTATTTACTAAACCTGAAACATTAATGCAACGTCACATCATATTTTTCTAGATATTTTTGTCTTGTTTAATTAAAAACAAAAATATGTTGAACAACTCCTTATATTTTATTCAAAATATAAGATAAACGTTGAAAATAGGGGTATGCAATTATTTTTCTACAAGAATTTATACAGAACAGTATCAAAAAGTCAAGATATATTTTTCTTTATTACCTTATACTAAAACTATCTAAATTATTTTTTCCAAAACGATTTGATATGAAATAATTATGGTAAATCGAATTCAAAAATAAGTACAATGGCAGCAGTCCCCTATAAATTATCGTTCAAATATTGTATGATCGTAAAAATGTAATTTAAAGAACTTGCATTGAACACGTTAAGGTTTTCCTTTAATATTTATTTTAACTTCGTATTAATTAATAAATTATGTAGAATGTATATGTATTTTTATTTAAATACTTGTCTCTCAATACACTAATGTCTCAGAGTTGAATAAATTTGAGAAAAATATATTTAACAATCTACCAACGACATCTACAAAATATGAAAAGAATGAATCAGATTTTTTTTGATGATTTGTAAGGGGAGATAATATAATAAATGACACGTATTGACATCAAAAATGATTGATTGATCGCCAACAAAATATCACCGTATCACATTCGTGTAACATGTTTTTTTTTATCGTTGCTTTTGTCACGACGCGCCATAATATAATGACAGACGTTTATTTGAATCAATCCATAACACAATATAAGGAAAACCTCAATAACAATTTTCATAATTTGAATATATCTCTCAAAACGACATTATAATGATCCATGCATTAGGTACTTGAAATTTTTGTATCGTATTGGAGATGATGTGAAAAAAAATTAACCTAATTTATGTCTATATTTTGTATGTAGCATGGCTATGGCATTTTTCAAATAGAATAAAATACGTTAAAAAAACATAAAAAAAAGTTCTGTGTGTAGATACTTATTCAACAAACCAAAGATGTCAACAAGAATTGATGCTCATTTGTTTAGATTATTTTGTTAATTTTCCTCATTGCGAGTATGGCTTAGATCCAGTTCTAGTATATCTGGGTCACGTATTCTTTGGATGAACTATTAAAGATCAATACGATACGATTTACAAAAGCGTGGAAGACTTGGAATGTTTGGTTAAAATAGTATTCGATGGATGCATGCAAAATGGATTGAGAATGAATGCAACTAAATCTAAAGTGATGGTATTTGAGAAGAGCGAGAGGCGAACAAAATGCGAGATACGAGTGGAGAATGTACAATTAGAACAAGTGGATGAATATTTATACTTAGGAAGCATGTTTCAGAGTGATGGAAGATTGGAAAAAGATATTGAAAGGAGAGTAACGGCAGGTAATAGAGTGAATGGTGCATTAAGAACGGTAATGGCTGACCCAATTATTTCGAGGCAAGCAAAGCTCGCGGTACACAATGGTATCGTCGCACCGACTCAAATGTATGCTATTGAGACATGGACATGGCAGAAGACGCATGAAAGTATAAATAACGCGGTTGAAATGAGGTCACTAAGACGAATGTGTGGTAAAACGATGTATGATAGAATAAGAAATGAGGATATTAGACGATAATGTATGATTGAAAGAAATATCGTAAGTAAGATGAAAATAAATTCCCTAAGGTGGTTCGGCCACATAGAAATAATGAGTGATGACCGTCTGACAAAAAAAGTGTACAAGGCTGATAAAAGAGGAACGAAAAGTAGAGGTCGGCCAAGAAAAAGTTGGCACGATCACATAAATGGGATTTTGAAAGATGGTGATGTTAGAAGTAAGAATAATAGAAGAGCGTGTATGAGACGATGTATGGACGTGAATGAAGCGAGGAATGTGTGTCAAGAGAGAGGAGTCTGGCGTTCGGTTCTCTCTGCCTACCCCAAATAGGGAAATGGCGTGATGGTATGGTATGGTAATATGATTTATACCAATCTCTTTGTGGTCATTAAAATTGCCTCCCCGATAGTAAATTTAAAAAATCGCGGAAAAAACATGGTAGGCAACTTTTTTAATTGATTTTTTTTTTGTGATATCATTTCTCGTGTCATCAAATGGCACAAATTGTCCTTGAATCGTCGTATTGCCTAATGAAATATTAATAATGATGATATCAACACCGACAAGATAATCGGTGATGTTTCATCATGAGGTAGCAGCTTCCACGTAATATTTTTTTAACTCACCAATACGGCGATTACGTAGGTTTGATAATGAACTGTGTGTTGATGCGGATATTTTCGGAGATAACTTGCCGGTCTTCAAAAAAATAATTATGGATCTTTCATAAATCGATATCTGTCAACTTATATAGCTGCATTCGATCTGCCCCCCTAAACAACATTCCATATAAGCTAAGCGTTATCTCGCTGCGATAGTAAATGTATGGAATTGGTGACTGTCACGTGACGTCACAGCCACCAATTTAAATGCACCAGCTTAAATGGCATGTTGTCTAGGGGGCTGATATTGATGAGTAACATATTTAAAACTTATGAAAATAGGATTGATAAGGGAACACCAGCCGATGACCATGTCGTTGATTTCCCGGTTCTCCTGTAATATTCGAACTTCGTCTCTATTGAGGTATTAAATTGCCTAATTATTTTTGTTTGCAAAATTTTAACCATTGTTGAATGATTGATTCTAGATCTGTCAGTACAAAATTCTAAAAATTATACGGTACCACTATTACTTCAAACGGAATTATAAAAGTGTATATGTTTACGAAAGATTTTTGGGCGATGACAATGTTTTATACATTTGGCGCCAATGTGTTTGAAGGTATATCAGAATATTTAATAGTGTTTTTCCTGTGATTTATGTAAAAGTATGAAAACAACATAACGATTGAAAATTTCATTCATGTCATGTCGTTGTTGATAATAGGTTGATGACATTTCTCGTTGAATTCATCATTATTGTACATTTCTCTATCTCTAAAATATTTGATATAGCCTCCTGAAAGGCAAGTTTTTTTTAAATAAGGTTAGCCTATGTAAATGAATTAAAACAATTTTAAACTATTTTAGTCTTCCCCAAACACGCTTTAATGTGAGTAAAGTTAAGGGGAGATTGCATCAATTTTATTGAACAGATATTTACATTATCAGGAAAATCGAATAATTAGCAAAATCAAATGATTTTGATAAAGTATTAAGTGTAATTAATAAGATGGCAATATTTTTATTTGCTTAGTTGGTTTCCATCTTGCATTTTGTGCATTTATAGCTATTGAAAGAAACGGAAAAAAAGGTATTTTTTTATAACTTTGTTTATCTGCGCTTTCTGTGATTTTTTTT
Source organism: Molanna angustata (assembly GCA_963576475.1). Taxonomy (NCBI): domain Eukaryota; kingdom Metazoa; phylum Arthropoda; class Insecta; order Trichoptera; family Molannidae; genus Molanna; species Molanna angustata. Next base: position 2,615,193 of record OY754969.1, read on the forward strand.
GCGCAGGAAAAATAAGAAAAGACATTTTCTATGGTTGAGTCGTGTAAATAGCTCTAGCCAAAATTATAAAGTTTATCTTAAATATTACGAACATAGATGTCACTACCATACATAAAATAAGCATCTTACGTATAAATTATTATTAATATCTCTCAATATAATAATGTAAACGTTGCCTTCTCCTTCCTTCTGTCAAACAATGGACCCTAAATATCATTTATCCAAACCAACCTCCTCATTCTATGATTACATAATGTACATTAATAGATTATATACATATAGGTAAATTATGTTATACCGTCAAAATGAAATTTACTTTAGTTCCTACTTATATCATACGACTGAGTGAAATTGTATGACGAGTATCACTATATATATATATATATATATATATATATATATATATATATATATATATATATATATATATATATATATATATATATATATATATATATATATATATATATATATATATATATATATATATATATATATATATATATATATATATATATATATATATATATATATATATATATATATATATATATATATATATATATATATATATATATATATATATATATATATATATATATATATATATATATATATATATATATATATATATATATATATATATATATATATATATATATATATATATATATATATATATATATATATATATATATATATATATATATATATATATATATATATATATATATATATATATATATATATATATATATTTATATATATATATATATATATATATATATATATATATATATATATATATATATATATATATATATATATATATATATATATATATATATATATATATATATATATATATATATATATATATATATATATATATATATATATATATATATATATATATATATATATATATATATATATATATATATATATATATATATATATATATATATATATATATATATATATATATATATATATATATATTGTATGTACATATTTATCATGTGTACATTAAAGGTACATATTATAAAAATAAAAATGCGTTTGTCATAAAAATTCTAAATAATTTCAATTAGAATATCAAAATTTTAAGTGATTGTTTTGATTTTAAACATCGAAATTTGAGGCTTCAACAAAGCATATTAAAACGAGCAGTCATCCTCTTGCCTCATTGATTTATTATTATTAATTTTTGTCATAGATACCACGTTCTTGTCACCCCATTCTCACTTCCGAAGTTTCGAGCATTCATTTCTAATAATTACAATAAGCAAAAACTAAGGAATTGTGATAGTGTTACATCGTCTTTATCTATTTATAAAAATATTTAAGAAACTCCATTGATCAAATCATTTTTGAATTATATTTCTACTGCATCTTTGATTATCCTCATTAATATGGTCATTGATGGTCTTACCTATTTGCAATTTGTGTTTAAGCCGATACTTTCCCAGTTTTTTGTATGGCCGAAACTGACTTAGCATCGGATTAAACTCGTATTTTGAATAGTAAGTAAGGCCCTGAATGTTTTATTTCTTCTTTTGGGGTAAGTACCATGTAGGTACTACATATTGTACACAATTAATTATCAATTCATCAATTGCTTGGGTTGGTTGGAAGATCGTCATGGATTGTCAGCCATCTTTGTGCACATATTATATGTAAATAAATTTAAAAAATAAATAAAACAATTCTAAATGTATATTAGATATAGTACATAATTTGTCGGATATTCAATCTATGCTCTATGTTGTTGTGCTCGTCTTTACCTTTTCAATTATGCCCGTTTAATTTAATTCAGTATTATTCTAACATTTAGACACGTGGGGTATAAATTGTCATATGAGTTTCCAATGGTCGATGCTTCCCCCCACTCCCCTCCCTTCAAAATTGTTTAAAATGTTTTAAAATTGTTAACATCTTGTAATATACTATTATTGGCAATATTAAAATTATCATTGTATTTTTGTATATTCTTTTCTAATTTGCTGTTGTATTCTAAAAAATAAATAAAATTATGTAAATAGTATTTTTTATGTCAAACTGAGGCAAAGGATTTAAAACTTTTCTTATCACGGGGATGAGAGTGCTAATTTTGAATACTAATTTATTATAACTCGTCAAGTTTTTTATTTTTTGGAAAATCCCATTAGAGTTTAAAATAAACGTAATATTTGTGAAAGTTAAAAAAGAATAACCGAGAATATCAAGAAGGAGAGTCTCTCCTTTGGAGTTCCAAGAAATTAATTCGATTTGTTAGGAAACCTTTGCCCTTGAAGTATATTATGCCAATCTCCTTTGATCTCGTTTTAATTGACTTCACTTTATTTACTAAAGCAAAAGAAAACAGTCCACGGGCACCATTGGATGATGACTAACAGTTATGTTTTACAACATACTTTTACCCACAATTCAAAAATTCGATAGGTGATTATATTAAAATAATTTAAATAACTTTTTACTAAATATTATGTACATTTTGTAGACTAGCCTGGTGAGGGACCATTAACAAACTTCCAGTCTCAGTATTGATCGATCACGTGAATGGTGGTGGTGAAAATCTTGCATTTTAGGTATTTCTAGAATTAGGTATTTATTTATTTGTTTGTTTATTTGTTTAATTATTTATATATTTATTTACATTTTTTTATGACTTATTTATATATTTATTTATTTTTTTATTTATTTATTCATTCATTCATTCATTCATTCATTCATTTATTTATTTATTTATTTATTTATTTATTTATTTATTTATTTATTTATTTATTTATTTATTTATTTATTTATTTATTTATTTATTTATTTATTTATTTATTTATTTATTTATTTATTTATTTATTTATTTATTTATTTATTTATTTATTTATTTATTTATTTATTTATTTATTCATTTTTTTATTTTGTTCTTTTTTATATTTATTTATTATTTGTGTATTTATTTATCAATTATTTCTGTATTTATATATTAATTTACTAATTTTTGTGGTATATTTTACTATTTTTTTAATTCCTTGGATATTTGTTAATTTTTTTTACCTGAATTTCATTATTTAGTTTTTATTTATTTATTTGTTTATTTATGTATTTATATGTTTACAATTAATTTATTTTTTATTATATAGTTTACAACTTAATTGCTTTATTACATACAAAATAAATAAATAAAAAATAAAACAACACTCAAACATAACAAATACATTCAATAAAACAAGAAGTAAAATAGAAAGACCTATATCTATAATCAATAATTTAAATAAAAAAAGTAATTTTATTTGAAGAAATAATATAAAAATTTATTAAAAGAAACAAAAAGCACGAAATGATACCATCAAACAATTTAAATTATTAACTCCAGAAAACAAATAAATCAAGTAATGGCATGTAAAATATAATATAACATAACAAATACCTACATCAAAGTAAAAAGATTATTTAGTGTTCAATCAAATATTATGCATTTATTTTTAAACTAATTTATTTGATTTCATGTTATTCACATTTTACGGTAATTATTCTGCGTTACTGGTCTGTCGATTGCTTCCTGTAATCACTAGACCTTGAAAATATAGTTGGAAATATCCACCGATAAGCGATTTGCGCCCGATGTACCCACCACTATATGTATGTATAGCAATGTTACAATATTAGTTCAAGAAACGACTTGCGCCTGATACTCTCTGTCTGTACGGCACCATTGCAATATATGTATATTATTCTTACGGCTGCTTTCTCCAAGGTTCCTCAAAATCGAACATCAGCTAAGTACCCATTCGAAACTTAAATCCTTAAGTGGCTTACTTAATAAATTTGCATTTCACCAGCAAATAACAGCCACACTAAGATAAGGTCAGGATTAGTTTTTGTTATGTTTCCGGTGAACATGAATATGGACTCAAGATAACGTTACTTTAAAAAATATGCAAATAAGAAATACATAATAAACTATAAAAATATCATTAAATATTCTAACGTGTGAATTTCACGATTTTTACTCTATATATAAATTAATTATAAAAAAGTACTACTTTGATCTCATGAGTACAGGTAATTGCCGCTGGCGCCAACAGATGGCGCTAGCGGCGCTCGCTGTCAGGGTAGCCTTATTTGTACACCAGTTTTTGTTTTTGACACATCATGTACAGACATTTTATTTAGTATTCACACCAATTTAGTTATTTTAATTTTAATATTTGTTACTTTTTTTAATATACAATGCAACTGGCTCATGCCAGCCGCAATTATAACTACAGACAAACCTAACCAATCTATTTTTACCAAACTTTTGTAGGTTTGGTTTAAAAAATCGGTGTACATCCTAGGATATACTCGCTGTCATGGCTGTTTATTCGCTTCGCACTTGTTGATTGTTGAGATTGTTCGACACGGGACGCGCATATTTATCAGAGTATAATATTTAGCAGAGTATAATTATGGATAAACCAAGGAAACGTTCTACAAATTTTACCCCAGTGAAAAAACTAAATTAATTGAATTAGTTTCAAAAACACGGCAATTACTTCAAAACAAACGGATGGAGCATGTCTATTCAACGATTTCACGAATCCAGCCATCTTCCAAGATGATAATAAACAAAATATAACTTAAATTTTACAACAAAAAAGATAAATTCAATAATAAAACAACTCTGCGACGAAATCGTAACCCAAATATCTATCTGTCAAACGCGTTAAGTGACGCTTATGACGGTTAATCCACTAGAGACCGCCACTTAAAATTTTATGCGCCGACGTCGCTAAGCGAGGCTAAGATTGTTTGGTGAAATGCAATTTTGCGCTAAGTGGTTCAAAAATGTGATATTTTAAGTTAAGGAGCCTTGGGGAAATCGGGCATTAGAAACCAATCATTGGAAGTATTATTGTGCTTTTACGGAAACGTCACATATCGACTGCAAGAAGACTAGAGCTTGGAAAATGCACTTATCATTTTACCAATGTCGGATGAGCTGTCAAAGCTGACATTAATCGCGATAATTTAGGTAAACATAAAAATAACAAATAGTGTTCAAAGTCATAAAAATAGATAAAAATTTGTTGACATAATATATAATTTATATATATATATATATATATGTATATATATATATATATATATATATATATATATATATATATATATATATATATATATATATATATATATATATATATATATATATATATATATATATATATATATATATATATATGTATATATATATATATATATATATATATATATATATATATATATATATATATATATATATATTTATATATATGTATATATATATATATACATATATATATATATATATATATATATATATATATATATATATATATATATATATATATATATATATATATATATATATATATATATATATATATATATATATATATATATATATATATATATATATATATATATATATATATATATATATATATATATATATATATATATATATATATATATATATATATATATATATATATATATATATATATATATATATATATATATATATATATATATATATATATATGTTATATTTGATGTTTTCACGGGTGAAATATGTTATAATATTTTTATCTCGGTCCGACGTTTCGCCTGAATATCACCAGGCATTTTCAAGGACTTAACGAAAAGCACGCGCGCGACACACGTCTACTCACACTGAAAGCTCACCGTCAAGTATATATATATATATATATATATATATATATATATATATATATATATATATATATATATATATATATATATATATATATATATATATATATATATATATATATATATATATATATATATATATATATATATATATATATATATATATAATATATATATATATATATATATATATATATATATATATATATATATATATATATATATATATATAGATCCCACTACATTTTTTGCGTCCGCCAAATATCCGACAGATCGGCGTCCACCACTTCTACTTATTATTTTAGGTTTATGTCAGTGAATTTAGAGCTATTTGTTGCTCACAATCATTGTAGCCATAAGGTTTTTCTTGTAAATTGAAAAATATAATATTCAGTTTTATCCTATTTTGGTACGTTTGACACGTCATTTTCATACTTGCGTCCATGTGTATATTTTTTGTATATTTTACAAATATCTTCCTATAGTTTTCACGTCCATTTTTTTATCTTTATTACTGCGTCCGGTGTATATTTTTTGTATATTTTATATATTTCTTCATATAGTTTTCACGTCCATTTTTCTATCTTTATTACTACTTCCGGTGTATATTAAAAACTTTCCTATGCATAATTGACATCATACTTGCGTCCATGTGTATATTTTTCGATATTTTATATATTTCGTATATTTTATATAGTTTTCACGTCCATTTGTTCTAGCTTTATTACTACGCCTTCTGTACACAGGCGATTTCTTAGTGTGTACATAAGTGCACTACACTGCCTTCTAAAATTAATAAATATATATTATATCCAAAAAACTTATTCAAAACACTTGCAAAATACGTTATAATGGTACCTAGTAACTTTGTTAGTAGATGCGTGTTTGTATATAGCGCCAAAATTAATTTATATGAACGTAATTTTTCTACATATTATCTCATAGTAATACGAAATTTTGCCGATCCGTGATTGTGAGCGACACAGATAGCGCTTCATTGGTATGTGTTAGAAAAGGACAGAACACTGTCCCGGTCCGTGCTTTGCTCCAGACATGCGTATTGAAGACATAAATACTGTCCATAATGAGTTAACATCAACATGCGTACTAACAACATTTTACTTATTATTTGTAAGGATTATTTGACATTAACTTACATACGTACAATGTTATGACAAACATCTGTGGTGTGATGGTGAAGTTTGTCCGAATGTTCATTAGTGTCAGAGTAAAATTAAAAACATCTTTTGTAATATCAATAAGGATATTAAAAAAAATATATCAATTAAATTGCTCGTTCTATATTATAGGGATGTTTATTTCAATGTCGATGGACTGATATTATCAATTTAACAACTATGTTTTTTTAAATACCTACGATGTTTAGAAACATATTGTGAATTATTGTTCAATTTATTGACAGCTTACTGTTGAGTCCGACGGTGTTTTTATACGCAGTTTTGAAGAAAACTACATTATTATAACATAAGAACATCTCAATATTTTTTCAACGATGTTACACCAACAAACATTTGATCTCCTCTATCCTAGAGTTTTATACAATCGTGTAATCGAAAGGCATGCACAAATTTAAGAGCGTTGAACTTTTTTTTAAATTTTTTGATATAGATATCAACCGGGAGTATAACATCTAGGATTTTATGAATCTTTTATATATTTTGAAGTACTCGTATATTATACAAATAACAAAAGTTTTTATTTGATTTTTTTGTTGTGATATATTTAGTCAAAAGATAATTTTGTGTTAAAAAATGTTGGGGAAATTCATTATTTAAATATTATATAAAACACACTACATAGGTACCTACTTTGTTTAGTGTCACTATTTATTAGATGAAGTACTTACGTACTAGGTACATCATATAAATTTAATATGTACCCAAACATTATTTCTTTCAAAATAAATTATAAAATAAAACAAAATTCAAAGGCTCGCCATTGAAAAAATATATATAAAATTTAAAAATAATAATAAATACTTCCTTGCACCCTGTGCATGTGGCCATTTCATTGCTATTCGACAATTTCATCTAATTTATTTACCTAGTGTTTCCAGCCCCGATAAGCAAGAGTTACGTGAGAAATAATTTTAAATAAATTTATAAACATGAATGTAGATACCTACATAATATATTATAATATTGTGTATAGGCGACTGCCATAGAAATCGTATGAAGCAATGTCGTCACTAAATTCAATTTATGTAAATTTGAGATGTATTACTACAATGTTACTATGTTTTATAGAAAATTAAATTATCTATTTGGATTGTTTCGGTTTTTTTCGATATTATTAAAAACTAAGGAAATATAGGCAGTTAAACACATAAATTTAAAAAAAATGTTTTTCTTAATAAAAAATGTTTGAGAAACTCTGGAATTTTTTTGAAAAAACTCGTTTGAGATTTTGTATTTGTCTATGTTCGTACCAATTTTCAGCGTTCAAGCTTTTATGGTTTCTGAGATATATGGAAAAATAAAGTAAAAATTCAAAAGTTGATAACCCCTGACTGAAACAAAAATTCAAAATTCTGAGTATAAAAGTTTTGTAGGCCTATAACTATTTAAGTATTCTGAAGTTTTGGGCTCTGTAAATTGAGCAGATCAAAAGTTATAAGGGGAGACGGACACACACACACACACACACTCTCACACACACACACATGCACGCACGCACGCACGCATGCACGCACGCACGCACGCACGCATGCACGCACGCACGCACGCATGCACGCACGCACGCACGCACAAGCACACGCATACGCACACAAAACTCACACGAAATATTTTACTCCGAATTCTGAGTAAATCCGTGTACGGAACATATATGCTGTG